>OZ010786.1:142531056-142682056 GCA_963932465.1 Maratus speciosus | reverse complement strand
GACAGAGAACATCTCTCTTTATATTCTATGCTTTGGAGACACTTGTGGTTCTTCTAGATTGGTTATTTGAAACAAAACTTAACTCCTCACCCCCCACTGCCGAGTTTTTCAAAACTCGTAAAAAGGAAACTTTTTAGGCCTAACTGTGTAGTTACTGTGTAGTTTTGAGAAACGGCAACCCATCTTATATGTGTTTAAATAAGATCATATCGGACACCATTTGTTGTCCGTCTACAACGGGAATTTATTGCCCTATGTCTATGATGCCGAAACAGGAAAAGAAATTCTTCCGAGAACGTGTGTCAGTGTCCAAAAAAGAAAGGTAAACTCACCATGGAGAGTGCTTGGTTTTTTCCCATACGCCACGCTAAAAAATTCTAATTGTTTTACTTGTTTACAAAAAATAAAAGTAAACAGAGAATTTAGAGAAAGAAACATTATCCATCGAAAACATTATATGCTAAAAAATTTTGTAAATTATGTGAAAATCCAAAATCTGAGATATTTTTTTTCTATGTCAGTTGGCGTAAAAAAATATAGCCCATCTCAAAAAATTATTGGAGGGGCCCGAGCCCCACGGGCCCATACAACTCTACGCCTATGGACATGACCATGTCGACTTTATGCTGAAAAGAAGCTCAACTTTGCTTTTTGGCGCAATATCTTGAAATCTTTTCTTCACTATTCTCCACAAATTCTCTATTGGATTTCAATCCGGCGAATTAGCGATCCAGGGAAGTACGTTAATTGGTGTTGGCTAAGCCTGTTCTTGGTGGACACTGACCTGTGTGAAGTTGCTAAATCATGTTGGAAAATAAAATCATCGCCACACAGATTTTACGACAATGGTATCATGAAATACTCAAGGATTTTTTGACATATCTCAGAATGAATCCTTTCGTTAACGATACATAGCCTTCCAGGACCATCTGCGCTCATGAAAGTCCACACCATTACACTGGCTGCAAATTTCACTGATCGTTTCATGCAATCCTTGTCATATGCTTCTTGCTTCATTCGCCATACACGAACACCTTGATCACCATCTGTTACGCAAAACACACTCTCATCACTAAACAATATCTTTTTCCAACCATCCAGACTCCATAAAAGTATTTTTTTGCACCACTTCACTCTTTCCCTTTTCTGTGTTTAATAGTCAGGAGGGGCTTTATCTTTGGTACACGAGATTGAAATCCAAGTTTATAGAGACGTCTTAGTGTTGTAGGTTTACTCACATCAACACCGTGTTCTTTCCAATTTCGATGCAAAAGTCTTACACTTCGTAAGCGTTTTTTTTTTTTTCAGCAATACTCTTTAGCTTTCTATCATCTCTCTGAGTAGGTTTTAGCTTTCGGCCGCTATTCAGTTGCTTGTTTTCAAAATGTCCGTCGTTAAAATACTGATTTATTGCTCCACCAACATTTGGTTGAGATCATTTTAAGTAACTGGCGATATATTGCTGATTACGACCTTCTTTATGAAAATCAATAATACGATGCTTTGTAAACTCCGTTATGTCGGACTAACGATCCATGTTTCACACAAAATGAAAACAATGATGATTCATTTAATGTTCATTTGATTCATTTGATTCCATTGAAAAAAAAATCATGCGTGAAGCATAGATTATGAATTACTTTCCAAAACATTCAGAATAATGTAACAAAACTGCACCGTTTAATAAGTTAAAATATTATGTCTAATTCAACCATGTGGAAACGCATAACAAACCCAATTTCAGCTGTATCCATATACAACCGGAAAATTATCTGAGTTCTTTTAGCAGCCCTGTATATGATATATAGATTGTATCTATTAACTATATGCATGCCAAAATTTTGTTCAGTTAAGAAATACATATACCTCTGTTGAAAATTCCCCTTCAGCAATTTCCGGTAATAAGTAGAATTGTTTTGGACGTGAATTCTTTTGTGCAGCCCTGTATATGAGGTATAGCATTTATATGCAACGAGTAACACGTAAAAAATATTTAAATTTTAAAGCGTATACCGAACTTTAAAACGCACTTCCAGCAATTATTACTCAAAGACAGTAATGTAACCGATTTCATTTTTATGTCCCTGTAAATGAACGACAAATGCTAAAAATGCCCTATTCTATCGTAATCATCTTGTTGAAAAATTCAGTGATTTATATCAGTTTCAATACATTTGAAATAGCGTAATCTCATTAAAATACAATGCAAACGATCTTTTCCCATATACCATAATGTAATGGAATTATTTGAATGCCTCTGTAAATGTACTATTAATCCCACATACTTCATATACAATAACAAACATGCTTTGGTAACCCTAAATAAAGTTTATCAATTGCATGAGAATCCGAGTGTATTTACTGGAGTTACAGTAAGACAGACGGGCAGACAAACCGAATGCATGAACAATTTTCAACTTTTTTGGAAAGTGTAAAAAGTAACTAACTCTATCACCGATGCCGTAAATGAATTTTTTATGACCGGAGGTCTTTCTTCGCTAATATTAAGAAATCTAATGTATACAAAAATATGAACATTGGTAGTATTATAGAGAAATGTTTTATAAACACGGTGAAGTAGGCAATTTTTTTAAATAGAAGAATTATTTTAAGAGATATTTAATGTTAAAGTTGGTAAAATCGTTACATTAAAAAAGTTTTATTAGGAGCAAACTCTATACATGGAATTTAATCATTTTTTCTAAGGATATACATTGAAAACTTGCGGTGTTTGACTGCATTTGTTTTGTTTTTAATTTGACGATTTTTTTAGGATTTTTTTTTCAATTATTAAATTAAATTTTCATCATTTCAAGAGATATTATTTCCATATTTTAGAAAAGTTTATTATTTTAAATTGTTGCCAATTGTAAAAATAGCACAAAGAATAATATTTCCTTTTAATTATACACGTGACTATTAAAAACAGAAAAAAACCCTTTAAAATTTGAATTAAATGATTACGTGTTCAAAGCAGGAAATAGGGAAAATTACGTCAGAAAAATTCTATTTACACATGCATATTAAAAAAGAAAGAAAATTTAAAATAATAAATTTATTAATAAGTGCTAAAAGCAGTAAGTGGAGGGAAATTACGTCCTATTTAAAATAGCCAAATAATAATACTATTGACCAACAGTTTAAATATAAAAATATATTTACAAGAGACATTTATTTCATATTTCCATATCATGTTTTTAACTACCGTTGCTAATTCTAAGGCAGCGCAAACAATAATATTTCCTTTCTGACAATAAAGGTATTTTTTACATGAATATTAAAAAGAGAAAGAAAATTTTGGTGAAAATTACGTCAGATTTATAATTACGGATCAGGGCTTAATTTGGGCCGAAGCCCACCGGAACTCAGCTCCGGTACGCTCTTCGGTACCTCTCTGTTTTTAGTAAATATTTAAGTATTGGTCGGAAATCACCAGAGCTCGTAAATACTGGGTCCGGAGCCCAGTGCGATAGCGCTTCCGAAAAACCGAAACCTAAACTATCCTTTCCTTCCCTTCCCATCTCCAAGATTTTGCTTTCTTTTCTATCAAGACACTTATGTGTGACGTAATTTGTCGCATTCGTAGGCGATGGAAATAAAGCGCGCTCAATTTTTATATTAGTTTTTAAGCTTACGCGAGCTTGAGCTCAATCTGTCTGACATTCAAAATTTTATTTATTCTTGCATAAAAAAAAATAATAAAAAATTAATAAACAAAAAAGCAATTTAACAAATTACAACGACCATTTGGAAAATGATTTTTTTCAAAGGTTAAAATATAAGACACTAGAAAACCCCGCGGCTTTGCTCGCGTAATATTTGAAATATGCCAAGTAATATTTATATGTCTAATTTTTATTAAAAGAAATTATACTTTTAGGAATAATTCAAAAATTACTATTTAAAACACAGTTTGATCATCATTACACAGTATTAGGCAGAAATTAGACTTAAATTAATAAAACGAAATAAAACTAAATAAATGATAATTTAGAAAATATTTTGAAACTTTTATGCTCAATTAATACGCTCCTTTCAGTATTCATTTGAAGTTTTGAATTTTTTAGAAACCACCTTCTTACATCTTAAAATTAACCATCATGTCAAATTCTAAGTCCTACCACCTCTCTCAACAAAAAGGGCTATGTTGAAATAGGAACTGTCACCATTAATTTGCCAACATTAATTTTGAAATCGGTTTGTTATTTCCTAATATTTCACAGAAACTTAATTTAGAAAGCTTTTAAAGGCTTCTTTTAGAACGTTTGTTGATCCTGTGAACCCCAGGTGGTAGAATCATTGGCATAAAATATAGCCTGTGTATGATCAGAGACTGTTACCACTGATTCGCAACTATTACTTTTATAATCGGTTTATATTTCTTGAAATTGCATAGAAATCGTAATTTAGGACTTTTTTAGAATGCTTTTTGCACCTCCTCTTCGCTTCACCCCTTTTTAATTCGAATTTATTTTCGACAGTCCTTCGAGGGCATTTATGTTTTATAAGTAACTACCATGTCATATTTAAAGTTTCTAGCCTTTTCGGTATCACAGGAATCGCAATTTAGAAAGTTTTTTGCTCCTGCAACCCTCTGGTGGTAGTGGCACAGACATAAAATATAGCTTATGTTTGATCAGGTTCTATCGGCAACAATTTGTCACCATTATTTTTTAAATCGGTTTGGTATTTGACAAGATTGTATAAAAATTCTAATTTAGAACGATTTTTCGCTCACTTAATCTTTTTAAATTTGGAATTTTCTTTCGAGTGTTCTTAGAAAGATGTCGCGTCTTCTATGTAAATACCATGCCATATTTCAAAATGTTAGACCCCCTCAGTTGTGCAAAAAACGCAAATTAGAATCTGTTTTGCTCTTGCAACCCCCAGATGGTAGTGACAGCAACATAAAATATAGGTTATGTTGGAGAAGGGACTGTCACCATTGATTTGCAACCATTACTTTTGAAATAGCTTTGGTATTTCCTGAGATTGAGTAGAAATCGCAATTTAGAACGTTTTTAGAACGCTTTTCGCGCATTTTCACCACTTTTTAAATTTCCAATTTTTTCGAAACTGTTCTTAAAGATCATTTATATCTAATAAATATGTACCTTGGGTAATTTCAAGTCGCCAGTTTGAAATGAGTTTGATTCTTCCTGATATATTGCTGAAAAATCGGCATTTATAACGTTTTTAGAACGCTTTTCGCGCATTTTCACCCTTTTAAATTTCTAATTTTTAAAGAAATGTTCTTAGTGATCATTTATATCTAATAAAACTATACCATACAAAATTTCATGAGTAGGTTCTTCCATAATTCAAAAATCGCATTTTTAGAACTTTTTTTTGCACCTGCATCTCCTCTGGGTTAGTGGAAACTGATATAAAACATAGCCTATCTTGGAGCAAGAGCTGTCACCATCATTTTTACACCATTATATTTGAAATCGATTCAGTACTTGCTGAGATTGCATAGAAAACACCATTTAGAACGTTTTTTAGAACGCTTTTTGTGCATTTTCACCCCTTTTTAAATTTCGAATTGCTTAAGAACTGTTCTTAGAAATCCTTTATATCTAATAAGTAGCTAATATTTCAAATTTCATATTTCTAGGTCCTTCAGTAACGCAAAAAATCGCATTTTTAGAACGTTTTTCGCTCCTGCACCCCCTTTGGGGTAGTGACACTGACATAAAACATAGTGTATATTGGAGCAAGGGTTGTCACCATCATTTTGACGCCTTTATTTTTTAAATCGGTTCAGTACTTGCTGAGATTGCATAGAAACCACCATCTAGAACGTTTTTTTTTAACGCTTTTCGCGCATTTTCACCCCTTTTAAATTTCGAATTGTTTAAGAACTGTTCTTAGAAATCCTTTATATCTAATAAGTAGCTAATATTTCAAATTTCATATTTCTAGGCCCTTCAGTAACGCACAAATCGCATTTTTAGAAAGTTTTTTGCTCCTGCACCCCTCTTTCGGGTAGTGGCACCGACATAAAACATAGTCTATATTGAAGCAAGGGTTGTCATCGTCATTTTGACACCATTATTTTTTAAATCGGTTTGATATTTCCTGAGATTGTGAGGAAACCACCATTTAGAACGTTTTTTAGAACGCTTTTCGCGCATTTTCACCCCTTTTAAAATTCCAATGTTTTCGAAACTGTTCTTAAAGATCATTTATATCTAATAAATATGTACCTTGGGTAATTTCAAGTCGCCAGTTTGAAATGAGTTTGATTCTTCCTGATATATTGCTGAAAAATCGGCATTTATAACGTTTTTAGAACGCTTTTCGCGCATTTTCACCCTTTTAAATTTCAAATTTTTAAAGAAATGTTCTTAGTGATCATTTATATCTAATAAAACTATACCATACAACATTTCATGAGTAGGTTCTTCCATAATTCAAAAATCGCGTTTTTAGAACTTTTTTTTGCACCTGCATCTCCTCTGGGGTAGTGAAAACAGGCATAAAACATAGCCTATCTTGGAGCAAGAGCTGTCACCATCATTTTTACACCATTATATTTGAAATCGATTCAGTACTTGCTGAGATTGCATAGAAAACACCATTTAGAACGTTTTTTAGAACGCTTTTTGTGCATTTTCACCCCTTTTAAATTTCGAATTGCTTAAGAACTGTTCTTAGAAATGCTTTATATCTAATAAGTAGCTAATATTTCAAATTTCATATTTCTAGGTCCTTCAGTAACGCAAAAAATCGTATTTTTAGAACGTTTTTCGCTCCTGCATCCCCTTTGGGCTAGTGGTACTGACATAAAACATAGTCTATATTGGAGCAAGGGTTGTCACCATCATTTTGACGCCTTTATTTTTTAAATCGGTTCAGTACTTGCTGAGATTGCATAGAAACCACCATCTAGAACAGAACGTTTTTTTGAACGCTTTTCGCGCATTTTCACCCCTTTTAAATTTCGAATTGTTTAATAACTATTCTTAGAAATCCTTTATATCTAATAAGTAGCTAATATTTCAAATTTCATATTTCTAGGGCCTTCAGTAACATATAAATCGCATTTTTTGAACGTTTTTTGCTCCTGCACCTCCTTTGGGGTAGTGGCACCGACATAAAATATAGCCTATCTTGGAACAAGCGTCGTCACCATAATTTTGACAGCAATATTTTTTAAATCGGGTTGGTATTTCTTGAGTTTATGTAGAAATCACCATTTAGAACGTTTTTTAGAACGCTTTTTGTGCATTTTCACCCCTTTTAAATTTCGAATTATTTAAGAACTGTTCTTAGATATAATTTATAACTTATAAGTAACTAATATTCCAAATTTCATATTTCTAGGCCTTTCAGTAACGCAAAAATCACATTTTTAGAACGTTTTTTGCTCCTGCACCCCCTTTGGAGTAGTGGCACCGACATAAAATATAGCCTATGTTCTAAGTTGGACTAACACGATCATTTTGATACCGTTACTTTTGAAATCGGTTCGGTAGCTCCAGAGATTACCTCTAACAAACAAACAAACTTTACTTCTTTATAATATTAGTATAGATAAAAAATCGCACGGAGTTGATCATACATTACGTACGCCATGAATTAAACAGTAAATACAGTTATTACACGTAAAAATTGCAAGCGACAAAAATCGCCTGCGACTCGTCAGATTTCCTGAAACTTACGTATTATCTACCTGAAACTTACGTATTATCCAGGCATTTCATTGGCTGTTCGGGAAAAGGCTTTTCCATCGAAATCTGGCGACCCATTTTAAATGAAATTTCATTCTTAAACTTCTAAACATTCCACAATATTACTTTTTACACCGTCGTATAGAGAAAAAAATGTACTTTTAAATGCAATTTGTTTGAAAGCTGTATCTCAATTTGTTTCTGAGTTATTAAATTTTTTTTGTAGTTTTTATTACTTTTTTGTCACAGTGGCAACAGAAGTATCCATCTCTGTTGAAAGTAAAGGGAAAATACATACTGTACAGACCAATTAGAAAACGAATAAAATGCGGATTCAACCAATAAAACGCCTCAGATATGTTTTTGATTTCCTACCCTGACAGAGAACACTAACCATTTTTCCAAATGGTTAAAAAAAAAAAAAATTCTTCCTCTTAAAAATTGAGTATTCCATTTCAAATCATTTTTATGCTATTTTGATCAGAATGAAGGGAAAACAGAAATCGTGTTTTTCTATTCTAGTGATATTTGCAGATTTAGGTAGATCTGGCATTGATGGTGGAGAAGTATTGATATGGCGCTACTGAAGAGAGCGAACAATGAATTTGCTTTCAGTTCGATTTTCTTTTGTGACAGTGGGATATTTTTTAATTGGATCGTTTATATTTCTTCATTTAGATATCTAACCTGAAAAGAATATTTTCTTTGGTCTTTATTCAACGAGCATCAGTTTGTGGTTTTTATTCTTCTACTGTGCACGAGTATGAAAACAACGTTAGGGATTTTTCTATTTATTTTCCATCATGAACGCTGCCCATGTCAAGAATCTGCTCTGCACATTTACAAAGTCACTTTCATTTGTAAGTACACATACTTACGACCATGTATTGTTTGTTATTCTGATAGAAAGCAATCAAGCAGTATTTCGCTTTTTTCTATAAAAGCATCGAATCTTTCTTTTTTGAGTTAACACAGTTTCCGAATCATAATCCTTACCTTATTTAATTGCAGAATTCTGCGATTAATTAATATTAAAATCAGGCAAATGTTTCTATTCGGAAGTAGTGATAAACTAAAAGGTGGAACAGTTGACAGTTAAGTATATGCAGGTAGATTTAAAATTTATATTTTACTAAAGAAAAAAAAAGTTGCTTTAAATTTTGCAAATAATGTATGAAATTTAAATATGCGAATTGAAGTGGCGGTGAGGGAGGGGGGCACGCTACAGTTTTAGTACTGCAGAATATTAGGGCTCCGATACATTTTTTTGTTAGAAATTAAGCCCTGGTTACGATACATTTATAATTCCATTTTTAAAACAATTTTCTTATAGCGTTGTTAAAAAATACCGGAAGGCAAAGACTTTGTTTGATAATTTTATTTTATATTAGCTTATTTTCAAATATTTAACTGTTCTTTTTTAACCAAACACGAAAACAGCTATAAGATGACTTAACAGCAGCTGATTCGGTCTTAAAATTCCCCAATCAAAGACAAATGAATAGAAATTGCCACTGTTTTTTTAATTGCCGAAACGTCAGTGAAGGCTTACTGTGGAGACACGAAAAGTTTTGGTTTCTGTTAGTCTGTCTTTTAGTCTGTCTGTTAGTCTGTCTGTCTGTTCCGCGATAATTGCCGCAAAAAGCATCCGATCGGCTTGAAATTCACTGGGCATGTTGATGAGGTACCCGGACTTAGCTGTATAGTTTTTGGTTAAATTTGGTTCATTCGTTCGGAAATATGGAACATTTTATATTGCTCTATAATGCTTTTCTATGGCAAGTCAGACGATTTTCAGATTTTCATTTGTTGAAAGAAATGGCTCATATGAAAAATGGATTTAAATGGTAAATTTTTGATGCTGAAATTTTTAAATAAGATTATTAAATTATTCCAATTAGTTTGAAATTTTGTCAATATATTTGCGAGATTTTTTTAATTAGGTTTATAATATTGGGGGGAATTTTATGCATGTTTTCCAATAATATAAAGGATTTTGTTTTATTAATTTGACCTAATGCATATTTCATTTTTTCCTTTTCTTTGATCTGTTGCCTAGCAACGTATTTGGTCCTAATAATATTAGTATAATTGCGTGTATAATGTTTGAGTAAAGCCAACGTCAAAACGGATGAATTAATGCATTTGTATCTTTGCATATAGATGGATTTTAGCCAAAAATAAAAATAGGCAATATTTCATTTATTTTATTCAAATATTTTGATTAAAAATACAAAAGTTCATTATTTTTATAGAGAATAACTTAACATTTTTCCATAACATTTACCAATATAAAGTTAAGAATAGAAAAATTAATATGGCGGCATATTGGAAATAAAAAGAAAACTCTCGAGTATTTCTAAATATAACAAGATGAAAAGTTTTGATTAAGTACGCATAGCAGGTGAATTAGACGTCATTTATCGAAAACAAAGATGCTGGAATAAAAAGATCTTGGGTAAAATAAAATTAACTATTATTCACGGAGGAAAGAGATAGATGGAGATGCAGTATGCCGTAAAAACAGTTTGCAATACGATGTGTGTTATCGCTCAGATTTAAATGCCCTCATTCGGCCCAAACAAAACAAGCACGTGGAACAGGGACCGAATTCTTTGACTTCATGCGTGTATTTTTTCTGTAAAATGAAAATGATCTGCTTATATTTAAGTAATAAGCATTCTAAGGTGGCATTTCATTGTATTATGAATTAAAAACTGTATTACTAAAAATATTATTCTGTTTTTTTTTTTTTTTTTTTTTTTTTTAAGCACGTTGTTGTGTTGTGCCGAATGTAGCGGATTTTAGGGTTACATTTTTGGCGTTACTTCAAGATTTATTGTCTGTGTACGGTTAACATGAATATTTTATTTTAAATTTAAATTTTATTAGTTTTTAAAATAAACTTATGCTTTTCCTTATAAATCACAGCGTAAAAAAAATCTAAGATATACTATAACCATCCGCACAATCAAAAAAAAAATTACGAATGTAAACTTAAATAGACTACGGGGGGTTCAGGGTAGCAGAGCCCCCCTGAAGAAATGCAATTTTTGATTTTAAAAGTTACCAGAATAAGTAACTCATCGGAATTTCAGAACATCAATGTATAACCACTTGTTTAACACTTTTAATTTCTGAAACTTTACGAAGTATCTTGTATGCTTATAAATATTTATGTAATTTGAAAACTTTAAAAAGCGATTTGTAGGAAGTTGAATATTACGCAATGAGTGTTAAAAAACAGTGACTTGCAAAGATGACGTTGAGGCTCCTGATCTGCAGATTTACTAGTTATAATTCAATCTTCCGTACTGCTTTTAAAGCCGATCAAATTTACGTGTTTGTAGAATGTGCGGTGTCTGAATGGGGTTGGCGAGTGAATCTCATAGGGGGCAGAGACCCTAGTCCTTCTATATATAAAAAAAAGTTTTGATTTGGAAATGGACCAATGAACATCTGCGTAGATATTCCGGGTTGAACCGCATCCAATTTGAATGCTTAAGCATGGCCTTTCATCGTTAATATTAAGAAAACTGTTGCATACAAAAATATGAAAATCGGTGGTATTATAGAAAAATGTTTGATAAACACGCTGATGCAGACAGTTTTCAAATCGAAGAATTATTTTAAGAGATATTTAATGCTAAAGTTGGACAAAGTCGTTCCATTAAAAAAGTTTTATTTGAGCAAAAACTATGCATGAGAATTTAATCATTTTTAGATCATTTTATACGTTATAAGTTCCCAATGCGCAGATTGCATTTATTTTTCTTATTTGACGCATTTTTTGAGGTTTTATTTCTATTTTTAATTCAAATTTTCAGCATTTCGAGAGATGTTTTTTACAAATTTTAGAAAATGTCATTAATTTAAACTGTTGCCAATTGTATAAACAGCGAAACAAATTATCATATCAAATATTTCTTCAAATTAAAAATTTATTTACACGTGACTATTACAAACAGAAAAAAAACTTTAAAATTAGAATTAAATGATTACATGTTAAAAGCAGGAAAATTACGTCATAAGAACTATATTTACACTTGAATTTTACGTCATATTTAAAATGCCCCAAAAATATGGTAAAACAATTTAAATTGAAAAATATATTTGCGCGAGATATTTTGAGATAATCTTTTCAACTATTATCGTGAATTCGAAGACAGCGCAAATAATATTTCTTTCTAACAACAAAAGTATTTTTACGTGAATATTAATAAGAGAAATAAAAGTTTGGTGTAAATTACGTCAGATTTGAAACGATACATTTAAAATGAATTATTTAAAAGAACTATCTTATAGCGCTGCTAAAAAATACCGGGAGACAATGACACTGTTTACTTAATTCATTTTACATTAGCTTATTTTCAAATAACTAATGTGTTTAATTAAATACGAAAACAGACATTGTATCTCTTAACAGCAACAGATTTGGTCTTAAAAATCCCCAATCCAAGGAAAACGAATGGAAACCCGTTTACAGAGAGATCGCTACTGTTTTTTTTTTTTTTTTTTTTTTAATTCAATATTTTTAAAGCCGATCAAATGCGTGCAATTAGCGTGCTTTTTGGATTTTGGTGTGCCTGAACGGGGGTTGGCGAGCGTAGCTCGTAGGGGGCAGAGCCCCCTAGTTTTATAAAAGGAAACAATACTGTAAAATAAAAAGCCAAATTATGGTCTTTAATAATCATGATAATGTATTAAATAACAATAGTATTTGACGTTAATGATTAATATTCTCGTACAGAATGACTAATGAAATACAAAAGAATAATTTTTTCCTGGTTTACATTGCATTCTACTCGTCCTCTATGACCTTTATTAGTCAGGGAAACAATGGTTTAAGAGCAATATAAAGAAATTTGTATCATCAATAGAATAGTACCATTTCTAGAAAACACTTTTATCCACTAAATAAAACATTTTTACTATATTTTTAAAACACAGATGTCTCTTCAGTAAATAATTCATTATCATGATAATTTTTATTAGTAATTTATGTTTCCTATTTCCCCATAAAAATAAGACTATAGAAATTACGTTATTTCAAATATATGTATTGACCTCATTGAGCACGAAAAGTATCTGGATGTTTATTTTGGTTTTCAGAGTAATTTCTGCAATATTTACGATGTAAAACAAACTTTCCTTTTGTTTCTGTCGGAACAATGTTCTGACGCTCAAGAATAAAGACTCAAAATATTTGTCATACATACTGCTAAAAAATAATAAAAAGAAACAAACGTGCACAGACAAGGAAAAAGACAACAACAAAAAAAAATCTGTGAGTGATTGCACTCGGCTTTCCAAATACTTTACAAAATAAATACTATGTGTTCAACTATATGGTGAAATAAAAATTAAAACTTCGATCCCAGTTTTACAAAAATGAAATGTTTTCACTGGTGAAAATGGCCTCGTGTTCTAAAAGAAAAACGTGACTCTCAATCCTAAATATGAGAATTCTTTTTCTTAATTATGACGTAATTTTCAGTAGAGTTTTATTCCGCTCATGATGAGATTCAGACATGAAATTGAATTTACATTAAACTAATCTAATACATTCTAAAAGTGATAAAAGTACATTTAAAAGACCTATAAATACCTCTATACTGATTTACATGTTTCGTTGTTCAAACGGCGGCTTTATCAAGATCTATATTGTTAAAAATTATTTCCGCCTAATAATAATTCCGCTATATAATTTTATTTGAATTTACATATGTATACAGAAATATTGAAATTGAATTTACATAGCCATGCTGTGGGGATTTTAAACTATTTTAAATGTATATATTTATCCATTTCTTCTCAACAAAATGCAATATTTAAATTTCCAGACCCTTTTATCAGACTGATAATAAAATTCACTTTATTTGTTTTCTTCTTTTAAGGAAAAAAAACAGTTTTACTAAATTAAGTCACGTTCTGGTGAAACGTCACTGTTGTATCGACATAAAATGAGCGTGAGTTATAAAATATCAATTGGAAAATGGACAATATTCTTTCTTTGGATTCGAGACTATATTAAAATAGCTATTTGAGAAAACATCTTATAAAATGAATGATATATTAAATGTTTAAATTGAAATTTGTTTATAAATTATGTAAATGAGACTTATTTTATTTAAATATACATTTACTTCAAGAATTCGATGTTTTTAGTAATTAGGAATTTGCCCTTTAAAATTTTCGTTTTTTTGCTCCTAAGTGAGTGCAAGTGAGTGACATTAAAATAACGTGAACAATAAAAATAAAGAAAAATTCTTCCTGCATTAAAAGCGTAAACAAACGATCACTTTGCTATTTTCCCACTGTGGCGTCTCGAGAATATTCTCCATTGAGTTAAAAGAAGAAAAATCGGTTTTCTTTAGTTGCAAAATGGATGAGAAATATGTTTAAAAAATGTTTAGGAACCAAACACTGCTGCCCAGTTTGTTCGAAAATGTATACAGTTCTTTCGGTAGGGATCTATAACAGAGACAGCAAAACGTGCTAGAAGGCTAATTGTCACCAATTTTTCTGAAAAGTTCTCTCTTCTCAGAATTTCTTTAATTCAATAAGTCGAAGAACATTTTACCAAATAAGCGGTGGCAATAGACTTTCCGGCACACGAGTTCGCGGTTAATTGTCTTGTCTGTAAGATAATTATCAAATGAGAGCTCAATCAAAACCGCATTTGGTCGCGGTGAATTTGCTTGCCTTTATTTAATTCACACATAACTATTTAGGTTACACATTATAAACACAACACAACATAACATAACTTAACTCCATGTTCTTATTATTCTAGGTTATAGTTACTGTCCTTGTACCGTCTCGGTTATAGTTACTGTCCCAATACCACATCTCCCTTTCTTCAAATATTCATTCTCTTCGGAGAGCGATAAACTCCTCCATTTCTGGTGGTAAACTATCCTGGTGCTTTCGTGGAGACATTCCATATCCATTCCTATTGCGTAGAATTTCATTTACCATTGTTACAGGATGGATGAATATTCTGACAGCTTCGTTTGGTTGGACTAGAAACTCTCTGTGGTGTTGGATACTCCTTACTGGAAACCGCTGGTTGAAGGTCGTCCACATCCTCAGCTTCCGGCTGAAAATTAGTTGAAGGGATAAGATGCATTCTGTTTCGCCGATATATCTTTTTTTCCCAGATTTGACTGTATACGAACGTGTGTAATCTAATCTCGGCTGAACCGTATTAGTAGCTCGCTTGTCCGTGATCCAAACTCTATCTCCAACATTAACCCCCTGACCGCTAAGCAAAAGGGCAAAATTGTAATGTTGTTTTCTCCGTAGCTTTTTTTTAAATGCTAAAAATAGTTGTTTTTTCCAACATGATATATATATATATATATATTCTTTTCTTACGTAGAGGCATTTAAGACTTGAGAGTATGAATAATAACTTAATTTCTTAAAACTGCATCATGTCTGAAGAATTATATCAATTTAAATATTGTTTACACTCTAAAACTGGGAGGAGTGAAAAGCTCACTCTTTGAAAGAGTGGCAGGCCTTTTCACTCCTTTTGGAGTGAATTTTGTAAAAATACACTCCTTAAAGAGTGGAATTTCCCCCACTCTAGAAAGGAGTGCAATACCTCACTCCGTTATCGAGAGTGAAGTTGTCACTCCCGAAAGAGTGGCTTGCGTATGCATTGCTTATTAGCCAATCAGAACAGCAAGGCGACAGCGCCCTCGTAAGATAAGAAAAATTATCACATTTTCGTCTGGTCCGCCATCTTATGATTAACAGATAAGGATATCATTAAAATTATTCTTAATGGAATACATAAAATAAAGGTAAGTCTTATTTAATTTTAACCATTTATTCGTGTAGATATGTTAAGATTATGCACTAAATAGTTGTATGTTGTATAGAAAAAGATTGATCGTTAGAGTGTTCAAAAGTGATTGTCTGTTATATTTCTTCATGTAGCGGTTTGAAATATAATTCTTTTAACAATTGAATACGCACTAGAGATCTGCACGGCCCGGCTCGTGCTCGGGCCGATTTTCACTCACGGAACTCGGGCCGGTCCCGGGCCACACTTTTTTCTGAACGCTTATTTTTTCTGTACAAATCCGGGACTGGTTCATTCCGAGTCTTCACGACCCAAAATTTTCAGTCCTAATTTTGACCCAGCCCGTATGAAAATCATTGTCTCACCATGGCCTGGTCTAATCAAAGGTCCGTAAAATTAGGTCTGGCCCAAAAATGTTTGCAAAAAATGCATACATTTTTAAATCGTCATTATTCTACCCTTAAACATTAAAATTTATTATTTTTTAAAAACACTAGATTTCTGCGCTTATTAAAATATAGCTAAATTAAAACATAGTAAAACGTGAGAAAAGAACCTGCGTATGACGGAACCCAGTTTTAAACTCACTAACGTATTGATCCATGCATAATTAATATACTAATACATAAGAAAAGAATATATAATACATTTACACTCGCTAAGAAGGGAACTTGTCTATAAGGGATTTTTTTTTTCCTTTCGATACAATTCCATCTTACGGCATAGCATTTTCCAGATTTTTAACGTTTCAAAAAAATTAAAAATCAATGTTTTGTTGAAATTCACTCGGGCGGAGATTTTAAGTTTTTTCCGGGCCGGGCTCTGGCAGAACTTTTAAGTTTTTTACCGGGCCGGAGCAAATTTTTTCTACGGGCCGGGCCGAATTTTTTTTCTATGAGTCGGGCCGGGTCCTTGGAAATTTGGCAGACCTCTAAGCCCACAATGCTTAGCAAAAAAATAATCCAAACTTCATTAGTTCGGGAAATGTGAATTAAAAAAAAAAGAGTGAAAATATTTTTTTATTCCCTTTCAATGCTGTGCTTGCAAATTATAAAACTTTTACCAACGACCAAAACAAGGAAGTTTTATCTCTTTCGTTTGAAAAAGGGTGACTGGCTCACAAGAGAAGATAGATTTTCTCAATCGTAGGAGACACGTCATTCGAAAACATTAATTTGCCGTTGTATAACTTTTTTTTTTTTTTTTTTTGGTTTAATTTTGATTTCGGATTACACACAGTTAAGAGTATTTATTATTGTTTCGGAGTTAAATATGATATTTGATGTTTATGATATTACGAAAAGGTTGGCACAGTGAAACCTTCCTGTGCGACCAACTCTATTAGGCGACCACCTCCCTCAACGACCATTTTTTCATGGAACGAAATTTATTCCCATAGGCTCAATACTAATTTGACCTCCATTCAGAGACCATCCCAGTTGAACCCCCTCCATGAGAGACCGATTTCTTTGAAGAAAATGAAATAAATTCCGTTTTTTCCTGGTCTCTTGAAGAAGGTTTTATTAAAAAAATAATTCCGGAGAGTGCATTATTCATCAAACTTCTAAACTAAGTTTAGATTTTTTTTTATCCCGGTAACTTTTAAGTGTTTAAACCCCTTTGTGCCTTTTTAGGCAATGAATTTAACTCTGATTACAAATTAAGACTGACGGTTAATAAACTCCTCTGCCCTGTTGTGTCGGTAAACTCTCAAAGAAATAGATAAATTAATGAAATCGTCATTATTTGTTCCCGTCCACAAAAAATGCATTTATTTACTGAACTTCGAAAGGACTTGGAAATAAAAATTATGAAATATAAAACTGCAAAATTAAAGCAAAACTCAATGTGTTCATTTTTTAAACTCTGCAGTAATTAACTCATGTACTTAACTTTTATTTTGATACTTAAATTTTTATATTTTTTCCTAGTGTGAAAAATAAATTTAAGTAACATTGTTACCATTTTTCAACAATTAAAATCTAGGTTTAAACATGACCTCCATTAAGAGACCACCTCTCGGAGAGACCAATTTTTATTGGAACAGTACGTGGTCGTTTTAGGGAGCTTTTACTGTATATTAATTTTTTAAAATTGTATCTAAACATTTTTTCTGCGGGTTATGATTTCAAAATTTCGAGACTGAGTAATATAAAAAAAATAATAATTATAGACATTCTGCATCAGTTATTAAATTTCCTTCAATTTAAACGCATTTTCTACGTTTTTGATGCACGTAATTTTTGGCACTAAAAAATAAAACATGATATATAAGCATTGAAATAAAATGTTTTTTATGCCTGTTTTGAAGTTTATCGATAAGACAGCTTTAGTATATTTTTTAAAAAGTTCATATTTTCTTAAATGATTTAGGACTGAATATTTTTTAAAGAGATTAATAACTACTTTTTTACATTAAAATGTTTTTCAAACAATAAGAACTTTTATATGCAGTCATTCACTTTATTTTTATTAAAATTCATACAGATACAAATAAATGTAATGTGTTTATTTTTATATTTATTTTTTTTCTATTTCCTAGGTCAATCTTTTCCTATAAAACATATCAAATCTATTTTGCTCATATTCCCAAAATACACTATCTACGGGAATAAAAAATTTAAATTAAATATGACTTACCGTGTCGTTTCATTAATAAGTATTGTTTTCAACAATAATAGGCCAAAATTAGAAATCATGATTAAGTTAAGGAATATGTTTAAAAGACATATATACCGGGTGTCCCAAAAAGGACTGACTGATTTTAAAATTCAATAACTTCCAAACGGTGACAGATATTTAAAAAATTCTTGCAGGAGGGTTATGCATAAGGTCAAAAGTTTTATTACAGTGATTTTCGATTTTAGTTCGAATTACAAAAAATAGATGGCGCTGCGATCAATAGAGGCTCAATTCAGGCTTGATTTTTGGTACTTCGTGGCCCGGATAATACATTTCCATCTCCTTTTTCTGCATAGAACAACATAAAGGACCAAAAATCGAGCCTGTATTTAGCGACTA
The DNA here is from genome assembly GCA_963932465.1 of Maratus speciosus. Classification (NCBI taxonomy): domain Eukaryota; kingdom Metazoa; phylum Arthropoda; class Arachnida; order Araneae; family Salticidae; genus Maratus; species Maratus speciosus. The sequence continues at coordinate 142,663,544 of OZ010786.1, read as the reverse complement.
TTGCTTACAGCGCCATCTATTGTTTGTAATTCGAACTAAAATCGAAAATCACTGTAATAAAACTTTTGACTTTATGCATAACCCTCCTGCAAGAATTTTTTTAATATCTGTCACCGTTTGGAAGTTATTGAATTTTAAAATCAGTCAGTCCTTTTTGGTACACCCGGTATATACATATTCCAGAGAACTTTAAATTTAGACTACATGATCATATTAAATAAAACAAAAGCAAATCACAGCGGAAAAAAATACACATTCTTAATATTTAAATCACACTTAGAGCTCATTTAAAAAAAAAAATATGTAAGTATATAAGCATTGTTTTTAAGTAAAAAAAATGAAAAATATTTTAGAACAATAGGACTTAGCAAAAATAGCAATAATTTACGGAAAAAGTACGGTAAAAAGATAGGAATTTATATTTAAAATCAAAAATTAAAATGACATCAAATATTGTTAAACATATAATATCCACCTATTAAAAAGTTCTTTATAAAACTTTAAAAGTAATATTTTTATAGGGTATGCAATAAAAGTAAATACAAAGGATAAAATTGGAATAAAATATATTAGTTTATTTCTGTCAGTAATCTAAATTAAATTCATATGTAACTTTAACTGATTTTTTCCTTAAAAGTTCAATTAGTGTTACAAACTATGAATTAAATAAATATTGCTGATAAAGTATTTTATTCCAATCTTTACCACGCTTGTATCTATTTTCATTGCATGCTGTAAAAGATGTGATTCTTTTAAAATGCCCATAAAAGCAAAATAAAAAAAGAATTGACTCCATAAAAAATGAACATTCACTTCTATGAAAGAGTGACTATTCACTCCTACCAGGGGTGAAAAACCGCACTCCTTTAGCAAGAGTGAATAGTCACTCCTCCGAAAGAGTGACTATCCACCCCTGTTTAGAGTGAATATTCACTTCCCAGGAGTGACTATTCACTCTTTCAGATAGTCAAAAATTTCACTTTTGCTCAGAGTGAATAGTCACTCTAAAGAGGTTGGGCATATTTTGACTCTGCGATAGAGTGACTATTCACTCCTCTGGAGTGAATAGTCACTCCTTTTTCTTTAGAGTGTATATTGCCGTGAAACCTACAGCTTAGTGAACGGATTTATCAGTTCGCGGCTGTGGGAAGGTTAATATTACTGAGGTCTCATACCCCGTAACATTGCTTATAGTTGTCTCTTTGCCTTTCTATTCTATTCACTTCCTCCCTTTGAAATTCAGCCCTGTTTTCAATCCTTGGCTCCAGTTGAGATCTTGAAATTGGCAGGGTTGTCTTAATACCCTGATTCAAGAGAAGTTATGCAGGACTGAGGCCATTCTCCAATGATGATGCTCTATATGCTATTAAAGAAAGGTAAGGATCTTCAGCTTTTTTGAGTCGCAACTTGGTGGTTTTTACAGCAGATTCAATGAAACCATTACTTTGACGGTACTTGATGTGATATGACAAAATCCACAAAACTTTGAGAATTTTGAAAATTCACATGAGTTAATCGGCTCAAATTGGGGATCATTATCAGATCTGACCACATTAGAATCCCAAGTTTGGCCAATATTGATTTGCAATGCATAATTATTTCCTCAGAAGTTAATCTTTCCAGATTTGCGATTTCTGGATATTGTGAGAAGTAATAGGTTGTGATTAAGTACCAATTCATGAAGCTTAAACAGATCTATACCCACAGTTTCCCATGGTCTTTCAGGAAAATTGGTAGGGATAAGGTGTTGATGACGTTTAATGTTCTCCTTGATACATGATGTGCAATTTTTTATCCTTTCTTTAATTTCTCTATTTATTCCTGGCGAATAGATAGATGATCTTGCTCACGCACGACACTTCGTAATTCCAAAACTTCCCTCATGTAGAAGATGTAGAAGAAACTTTTTTGCTGCTTGGCAGGAATGATGATTCGGCAGCCTCACATTATGAGTCCATCTTGGATTACTATTTCATATCGATGGTTCCAATAGGTAGACAACTTGGTTCTAGATTTTTCCTTATTGTCAGCCGTTAAAGATTAAATTTTATAGCTCTTGCATGTTTTGTAGACTTTTGGGATTGTCGTAACTCTTCTAACCTGTTACATGAAGCTGGTAATGAGAAAATTACCATACGAATATAAGCATCAATTTCTTCCTCCCACTCTTCAGCATTTTCTTTAGTTTCTTGGGGTTTTCTTGACAAGGTATCAGCTACATAAAGTTTCTTTCCTGGTATGTGGAATATGGAATAAAATATCTCATGATCATCATCTTCAACCTTTGCGATAGAGATAAGTCCTCAAGCTTTTCCTTTGAGAAGATTGAAATTAGACGTTTATGGCCAGCTTCTAATCTGAAGTGAGTTCCAGTTAGAAGTTCCAGTTAGTTCGGAAGTTCTCACAACTCCAAACTAGATCAAGCGTTTCATTTTCTATTTGTGCATACCTCTTTTCAGTAGGTGTAACTATTCTGAATGCATAGGCAACAACAGAAATTTCTCCGTTCTCTTGCTCTTGCCTCAAGGTAGCTCCTATTCCATCCGAAAAAAGCCCCTGTTGTGAAAATTGAAGTTTTTTGTGGATTATACACCTTTAAAACTGATTGAGATGTTAGGACATTCTTCCAATTTTGAAACGCTTGTTTTTTAAATTTGTTTCAGACAAACTCATTCATTTGACTTAACATATATGTTAACGGTAAAAACATTTCCTCATAATTTGCAGGGCCGACCCAAGGATATTTTGGCGCCCGTGCAAGTACTTATCGGGGCGCCTCCCACCCCCCTTCTCCGTTTCCATACACACAAGAAAAATTGCTTGACTTATTTTCTTAATTCATTTAAATATTCGTAATTTTAATACATACTAGGTTGAAACTCCCAATTATTAACTTAACCAGTAACCAGAATTCTGCACGGGTCCGGGCTTGGTCAGAGGCCCTCGGTTCGGACCCGTGCAGAAGTAGAACAATATTTTTCAGTGGGCCGGGCCGACAAGCAAAATAAACCACCAACCGAGAAAATAAATTAAGCGGGCTTGCCGGCCCGATAATAAAAATGTACACAAGGCCGATAAAATATGAGCCATTTTCAATGAATATGACTTTCGCGAGAAGAAGTATAAATGTGCGTCACGAGCCGATGCAAGTTTAACAACATCAATACTGTAATGTAACATGCCCATCGTAGAGATCGGCATCGGACAGTTTCATGGTGTCTGATCCCGGGTTTAATTTTTTCAGCAGACTCGTGCCGCGCCGAGATCAAACTTGCATTTATTTTCTACATAGTCGTGCCGGAAAGGAACTGGTAATCATTCTCAGGATGTCATTATGTTTTGTAAAAGTATTAAGAGCGATAATGAGCTTCTGTTAAGAGTATCTTTCGAAATATACCTGAAGGCGGCTCTCATATTCACTGTTAAACAGTGCGAAACTTTCCGACACATTTTCTGACTCATTTTTAACGGCAAAGGCATACAATTGAAAGGCCTGGCTATTGGAGGGATTTAGAATCGAATAACGTTTTCCATTTTTGATAAATTACTTACAGAGATATGACATTTTTTTCCGTGCTATTGCTATCGCTTCCGGAAATTCGATTCTAAATGCTAACTTTGTCAGTATTTTCTCAAAGATATATTGCTTTTATATAAAAAAAAAAAAATGCCATTTACGTACTATAAGAATACCTGCCAATTTTACGCCTTTCCGAAAAGAAATGAATTCAGAAATGTGTCAGAATGTAGCTCCTTTGAATTTGAGGAAAGCCTTAAAAAAAATGACAGAAATATTTTCACAAATCTAGACACACGGCAGTGTGTCAGCCAAGTTCACCTGACATAGCCGTGTGTTATTTACACGAACCATTTCGAGCTGTTTTCGTCAAATTTCAATGCTCTACTACTGAAAATCTATGAGACCTACGTACTTGTTATACGAAATGTGTAGTAAGGCCACCCTAATTACCCAAAATCCAAAATTTTATAAATAACGCATAATTAGTTTCCGAGATAATGACATTTGAAAATGTCTGATAATCGATAATTTTACCACTGACTGACTGACTGACTCACTCATCAAAAAGATCTCGTATATCTACTGAAGCTACAGACTTCAAATTTGGTGCGAAGTTCGTTTATACTATAAAACTAAGGAAAAAAATAAAAAAATAATGAAAATCGATGAATTACCCACCTGGGGGTGCCCATTTTTACTTTAACATTACGTCTATTAGGCGAAATTTTAATTTGCCGTAGGAGGGGACAGTGTTCTGTCGCCAAATACCGCCAAGTTTCTCGCCAACATGGCGATATATCGCCAAATTTGGCGACCAAAATTAGTCTTAGTCACCAAAAGTGACGCCACCTTGGCGATATCTCTAATATTTCGCCAAATTCCCATAGACTTCCATTGTAAAACTATCTACTTACCGGGGATTTATCTAGGTTTACTTGTTTACAAAAAATCAACAAATTGAGATATTCTGTCCGTCACAGAGCCCGTTCTCAGAAACTATACATGTTGGAGACTTGAAATTTTGCATACTTATAGCTGAACACCACACATCATACGACAAATCATAAAATTTTGAAAAAGTCGTACATTTAACCCTTTGGGCTCCCACATGTGTATTTTAAATAATTCTTTCTATGTGAGCCTTTAACTAGGTTGGAGGCATGAAATTGTACATACTTATAGCTGAACACCTCACATCAAACAACAAATCATAAAATTTTCAAAAAGTCGTACATTTAATCCTTTGGGCTCCCACATGTGTATTTTAAACAATTCTACCTGAGTGAGCCCCTAATTAGGTTGGAGGCATGAAATTGTACATACTTATAGCTGAACACCTCACATCAAACGAGAAATCATAAAATTTTGAAAAGTCGTACATTTAACCCTTTGCGCTCCCACATGTGTATTTTAAACAATTCTTTCTAAGTGAGTCCCTATTCAGGTTGGAGGCGTGAAATTTTGCATACTTATAGCTGAACACCTCACATCAAATGACAAACCATAAAATTTTGAAAAAGTCGTACATTTAACCCTTTGGGCTCCCACATGTGTATTTTAAACAATTCTTTCTAAGTGAACCCCTAATTAGGTTGGAGGCGTGAAATTTTGCATACTTATAGCTGAGCACCTCACACCAAACGACAAAATCATAAAATTTTGAAAAAGTCGTACATTTAACCCTTTGGGCTTCCACATGCGTATTTTAAGCAATTCTTTCTAACTGAGCCCCTTATTAAATTGCAGATTTGAAATTTTGCATACTTATAGCAGAACACGTGAGGCCAGGAGACAAATCATAAAATCTTGAAAAAGGTTTTACGTTTAACCCTTTGAGCTACCACATATGTATTTTAAGCAATTATTTCTAAGGGAGCCCCTAATTAAGTTGGAGACATGACTTTTTGCATACGTATAGCTGAATACCTCAGACCACACGACAAATCATAAAGATTTCAAAAAGTCTTATATTATTACTCCTCCGGGCTTTAACTTGTGTATTTTAAGCAATTTTTCTAACCTCCGCCCTTTTCACCCGGGGAAAGGGTGAAATTTTTCCAACTTTTGCCGACACCCCTTTGACCATTCTTTCATATTATGCACCATAGCCTTACATATTTTAGTTCCACTTTTTACCGCCAGGGGCGCTTACTTTTCTCGGGTGCTATGGGCTCAATCCCCTCGACTAATATATCTACGGATAGTATGTAAAACGGAGTTTCGTTCGGATAGAGGTTTGTTTAGAATAGAGTGCACCCCTGGTTGCGAAATGTGGAACTAACAGATTTTTCAAAAGGATAAAGTGTTTTGAAAGGAATATTAAACGAAACCCTTAGTGCGATCTGTGATCACACTTACCCACTTGTTATTTTCAAAATCATCAGAGAAAAGTTTATTTAGTTAATTAAATTTGAAAATCCAGGGAGGGGCAATGTCCTTCCTCTGCACTGCCTCTTTGCCGGCACCCATGGAGGAATTATACATAGTGTGGCATAAGCACATAACTTTATTTTTCACTTTCAGTACAAAAAAGCAGGCACAGCTATAGGATATTTAATTGGAAAATTTATTAGGAAAATTTAATATAGGAATTTAATAGGAATTGTTGTTTCAGAAACAATAAAAATTTCGAATCAATACATTTCGTTTCAAAACATGCATTCAGTGTAGCTGTATTAAAATATAGATTTCTGTCGCAAATTGACAGCCAAATAGTTTGTTGGAGGAAATTTAAATTAAAATTGAATGCTGCTTGGTGAATAAAATAGTCACATGTAAACACATTAAAAAGCATTAAGTAAAGTGTCTAAATATATTGTACTAACTTTACAAAAAGTAATGATATCTAACAAAAACATAGCTGTGAAAAAAGGGAGCCAAGTTTTGTAAAGACAATGGCGAGAAAAGAAGTGATATCTAAGTGGGTGCCAAGTTCAAATAAAATTCACTCAAACTTACCTACTGAAGTAATATAGCATTTTTTTAATTGTTTAGAAATAAAAATTATTGATAGCATATTAATAATAAATCTAGAACTTGGCAAGTTCTTGATAAATGTTAAACCTATCAATTTCATGTCTTAATAAAATGATGATGTTAAAATTAACAACAATGTCATTATAAAAAAATTAATATAGTTATTATTATAAACAAATGACTCATGTTAAAGATTTGATAAACCAATAAATACACAAATACACTCCCGCTCGCCCTTGGTTATCACTCTAGCACCCACCCTTCGGAAACCTCAATGCAAGCAGACTAAAAGGCCTGAGAAAGAGAACCTATACGCTTGTTCTTGTTCATCCCTCTAGAGACTGCACCCCTTTAACCCTTCAGAGGTAAAGAGCTTTTATTCATGGCATGCTGAAATGCTTCAATCACACCAGAATTTAAAAACAAATTTATTTCAAAATGGGTAAAAGCTTCTTTTCACGTATTTAATAAAATTAAACTTTTTAGTCCTGAATTCTAGTGTCAATGTGGCATTTTGCATTTAAAATTAGGTGGGATATATTTTATCCCACCACCCTTCAAGGGGAAGGAGCTCACTCAAATGAAGGCTTCCAAACATGAAATAACAAGTTTAGATATAATAATGTCATTAATAAAAATAAATGACTCGCATGTAAAAACTTGCCAAGTTCTAGATTTATTATTAATATGCTATCAATAATTTTTATTTCTAAACAATTAAAAAAATGCTATATTACTTCAGTAGGTAAGTTTGAGTGAATTTTATTTGAACTTGGCACCCACTTAGATATCACTTCTTTTCTCGCCATTGTCTTTACAAAACTTGGCTCCCTTTTTTCACAGCTATGTTTTTGTTAGATCCACTTTTCATTATACAACTTCAAAGTTATCATGCTTTTAACTCTTTATTCTAAACTACATAATTTTTTTAATGAATCCTTGTTTGAATTTTGAAACGTCTAAGATTCTAAGTAATTATTAATGTTACTATTGTGTGTACTATTTACAGTATATTACAGCATATTTTAGATTACTATGTGTTTTGAGAACACATAATAATCTAAAATATACTGTAAAATGTTCCCATAAATATGTATGTAGTATTCATTAAAAGAATCTTAATTGTATGTCGAGAAAAAAACGAAATTTTTTGTTGAAATTGAGTCAGGCCGGGCCGGGCTCGAGCCGAACTTTTAGTTTTTACACGAGCCGGGCCAGGCCCTGAAAATTCCGGTCCGTGCAGACCTCTACCAGTAACTGACAGTTTAGCAAAAATCTAATGCAAATAAGCATTTTCTTGTAAAATTCTGCAAAGTAACGGTATCTAGGCATAACTTATTTGTCTTAACTGTTGTAATTTATGTTTTTTGATCATTGGTTTTTCGAAATAGGGAGGGTGTCTGTTACTGGAGTTACTTCTGTACTTGGATGTCATTTACTTCTGATCATATTTATGGAAAAAATTAATTGTTATTAAAAAAAAGGTATAATTTTTAAAAATTTCACCAACAATATTTTTTAAATTTATCTCTACTATACTTTCAAAAATAAAAACAAGAATAAAATATTTTAAAACTCTGTAAACAGTGATTTGAACAAAAAAGGAATCCTTAATGTGTCAGTTACTGGGGGGTTACACCCTATTACTAATTATTTAAGATAATATTTTAAAGTGTTTCAAAAACATATAATTTCTAAATTTAATCCCATCTTTGAGCTTGTATTTGGTTAATTTTAAAATCGAGTATCATAAAAGAAATTTTACAGTAATTTTCAGTTTCAAAGTGTCACACTACTATCCAAAAGTAAAACACAAGACACAACTCATGGTATTGGACAAAAATAATTACAACAATACGTTAATTAAAATAAAAAACTTCGTTAGATGATTACTAACTATTCGAAAGAAAGCTATATATTTAAGTACTCCGAATTTACATCTTAGCGCCGCATTGAAATTGGATAAACAAAGTGTCATTGCAATTGTATGAATCAACGGTATTGGTGTAGAACATCATGAAAAAAATCAACATAGCAAACACTAAAAGAAAAAAAATTAACGATAAAAGTATTAAATCTAAGATTGTTTTCTCTCAAGACAATTACAAAATAAAATTTATATGCATTTAAGAAACAGGCTCAAGTTTCACAACTCTACATAGTCAAGTTTATGTTGGTTTATCCATTACGTTAGAACTCTTGGCTACTGTTAATGAGAAATCAAAGTAAATTAGTTCTACTCAACTTTTGTTTATTAGATTTGCAAATAATAAAGTGTATATCATGGGCGCCGGTTTAGAGGGGAGGGGGCAAGGAAGGGCCTTGGCCTCATCGTTTAAAAAATTCGTTATCCTGGATGATTTTTAAAAAAGGGGCGGCTAAAATTTACTCTTTCCGCTTAATTTTAAATAATAAAAGAAAATTTGCTCTTGGGCATAAATCTGTACTGTATACATTATAAATAATCTTAGCACAATATTATCCCAACGAAACCTTACCCATAAGTAGATTTCGTTCTTCCAGTATCTAAGGTGCAATTTATTTCACGAAATAAGGAAGAATCTCTGAAATATTGAAAAAAAAATCCCTTTCAGTTTAGAGAAATTAAAGACTCGGTCTCAGATATATAATCTGATTTCAAAAAGCTCTCTTTTTGAAATTTTGTCAAATTTCCCGCAATTTTTTTTTTTTAAATTAATAATATTTGCTTAAAATTTCAGTTATTTAAATTCCATTATTGCAAAATATTTATTGTGTAATGTGAGTCAAAAACTGCATTTCATTAATAATAATCCCTAATGTTGAATAAAACAGTGTGTCGTTATAACTCAATTATTTATTTTTATGATGTTACAGTTTACTCACTTTCCGCTCAATGTTCCTTTCAGACCATATGTTTCGGAAAACTGGGACTGTACATAATATGTACATGTACAGTCGTGGAAAAAAAAAAGTAAACACCCCCTACTAACTCCTCAACAAATTATCGTAGACAAAAGTTACTGGTACCGAACGATTGGAAATAAAGTCTACTTTTAAATGATGTATATAAAATTTTCTTAGGGGGTCATCTACATATTAAAACGAATCCAAATTTCATTTTTTTCAATGGCAATACCCAATTTTCACGAGATATTTCAAATTTTCGGTTCAAACTATGCCTAGACACCAAATTTCAAGCAATTTGAATGATAAGTTTTTGAATTATATACATTCAAAATTTAGTGCTTCTAATGTTAAATTACATTTTCATATTTTTATTTATATCTCCTGAAATTATGCTCCTAATGTGCTAATTTTTTTTGTAGCAATAATACTAACATACCCAAACATAAATACGCTGAATTTGCAATTTTTATAATTTTATGATATGAATTATGATTTATGAAATTAATATGCGAAAAAATTATGAATTGTAACCTACAATTTTTTTGATGGATTTAGATTTATTAAGTCCTGCTTTATGGAAATCCATAATTACACATTTTTTTCCAAGTAGTTATCAAATTATGCTTAAAAAACGGCAAAATGATGGTTTAAAGGGCCGTCTACAATGCAGGTGAGTAGATATTTTGAAATTTATTATGCTATCCAGTAATCTAGCCGTCTTCAACCATTGCTTGAGTGGCGCCTTGATCAAGAAGTGGGCTCTCTCGGTCAACAGTAGAGTACCGAATTTCAATTTGGATACAGCCCTTAAAATACGCTAGTTCTAAAATAATTAATTTCTCGTAAACTTATGGTAAGAATTGCATAAAAATTCGTTTTTAGGCTAATTAAAGGGTGTAGAGTTCATTTATGCTCTCAGAATTATGTACTGCTATTGAAAAAAATGAAGTTATGGTTCGTTTTAATATGTAGATGGCCCCCTAAGCAAATTTTATATACATCATTTAAAAGTAGGCTTTATTTCCAATCGTTCGGTACCAGTAACTTTCTTCTATGATAATTTGTTGAGGAGTTAGTAGAGGGTGTTTACTTTTTTTTTTCCACGACTGTACAGCATGGACGCCGGCTGGACGAAATCCCTAAAGGGGGGAGATTTTGGAACAAATGTGTGCCTGTAGTAAGAATAGGAATAGTTTAATCTGTTTTTCGTCAGGGGAGCTCTGACCTCCTCCTCTCCCCCCGGTTTAAGATGATAAATATTGGAGTAATTAAACATTAAAGGCTCGAAAATTTTCCTAGGTGGCTGGGAGGGGTTGCACCAGGGAAGCACTGCATGATATGTTCCTCAAAAAAACACTGTTTCCTATAAGAGCCTGATTATTGCAAATGCAAATAAGACAGCTTCCCAGGCTCTCAACTCAAAAATGCACCCTCCTCTCCCTCTCCCCCCCCCCCCCCCAAAAAAAAAAAATTTTTTTAACGAGTAGAAATTGTGGCTAAAAGCATGTTATAGGGATCCCATCTGAATCTTTGCCCACGCACCAGGGCGCCATGTAGGGTTAGGCCCTATACTATAGTTGACGTTGTGCCCTAAGTTGAGAACGTTAACGTTCTCAGCTTAGGGCACAACGTCATTCGTAATTTCAAGAACTGATAATTTTCAAATATTACGAGCATCCATCGTAACTTTAAATATTCTATGTTTCCCATTCCCGTAAAAAATACTCATTTAAACGAAATATATAAATAAATCAAGCTGCTACTTGAAAAATGTTTGGTTTCATTCAATTCCACCTATAAAATATTCCATTTACAACAGTTTAATAAAATAATTCTGTTTCTTTTCCCAATCAGCTTAACCCGGGAGAACTCGCTAGTGAGATTTTATCTCACGGTGCCCAATTGCTTTTCTTTTACTTTACATTCACTTAATATCAACTTTTTTGCTTGGCTTAGTAATTTTATTCACAAAAGAGGTAAAATAACTGAAGTAACATTTTCCATTTTAATTAAAATGAAAAATGGTTTAAATAAGAGTCTTAAAAAAAGTACGACGGTGAGAGAAAAGCTCATGCAGCGAGTTCTCCCAGGTTAAAGAAAATTCCATTCAGATAAAGAACATAAGCCGCTCTGCATGCGAAAATTCAGCGTCCCTGAATTCTTTTTTAAACACAACGAAGAAACCTTTTCAGCGTAGCTATAGAAAATGTAACAGATAAAAAAACGTAAAACAAAAATAATTTTTATTGGTGCTCTTGTAGGCGTCCTTTCATTTAGTTGGCGCCCCTCCGGATCGGCGCCCCGTGCGGTTGCACACTTCGCACACCCCTTGGACCGGATCTGATAATTTGGAACAAATCTGGCGGGAAAATTTTCCATTCAAAGCATCCGTTTCAACTCAGTTTTGTTCTTTGGTGATGGATATTTTTTCACATCTCTAATCTTATCTGCATCAGTGTGGATGCCCTTTTCATCAGTAATATGGCCCCAGAATTTGATTATCTTGACTGAAAATTTACATTTCTTGTCATTTAGAGTAATACCTGCTTATCTGTTTTTTCAGAATAATTCTCAGTTTTTGATAATTTGAGATTCCAAACGTTAATCTTAAAAATCTATATCTTACAAAAGGAAGGATGAAAGTCGTGAGATATGACGAAGATTCATCAAGTGGAATTTGACAAACACCCGAATTAGCATCTAACTTTTAAAAGAACTTTTCCACTGTCAGAAGGTTCAATGCATATTCCACTGAAGGTAATAGATGAAATTCTCTTTCCAAAGATTTGTTTAACTGGACTAGGTCGACACATACGCGAACACTTCCATCACCTTTAGAGACGATAACCACCGGTGAACAAACTATTCTGTCGGTTTGGTTACAGGAACGATAAATGTTTGGGCAGTAATCTTCTTGATTTCCATTTCAGGGTTCTTCAGGCGTTATCCTTTACGTGATTCATTCAGTATTCTTAGTGGAGATGAAATAGCAAACGAGACCTAGTTTGGTTTATGCTTAATCGTATAATTCCCTTACAGTAGCCCCAGGCCATTGAACAATTCAGGAAAATCTTGTTTAGGTCTCTCTGTGCTTATTTCTGAAATGTTTGGTCCTAATCCAAAAGCTATTACAGGAGATTTTCCCAATAAGTATTTCTGAAGTCCTTCGATTACATGGATTTCTTCAATAAATTATCCTGTTCGTTTTGGTATTTACCCTGAGACGTTGTAAAAGCATAATTCATCCTATCTGCTATAACAAAATACTACGTAGTTTGTTTTTTTTTTAAAGAGAGATTTTTCCATTCCTGCTGTGTTATTGTTGTAGTTAGTGATGGGCGATAACGAGATGTTTTTCTCGATTTTCTCGATTGTATGGACATCTCGATATTTTTCGATTGTGTAAATTTTTTCGCTATGACTCCAGTTTGCCAATTGCTTTTATACATCATCTATTTATATAAAATCCAAGTCTCTGTGTGTCCCTCACGATTCCGGTAGGACCGCCTCATTGAGATGAGTAATTGTGAAAATATACTAATGCAGGGTTACCACATTAGCGCCAAATGTTAGCCAACTTTGTGACAGCTGGCTAATTTGGCGAAATTCCCATTTAAAACCATTAATCTTTCATAAAGGAGGTCACCGAAATTTAATTTAAACTCCGCTCTTTTAAGATATTTTTTCAAAATCTATGAGTGAGAATTTAAAGTACATGTTTACATCTTCCTCCCGATGCTACTAATAAAATAACCGCCAATAGCCGACGCTGTACTGTGTGAGCTCCTAACTGTGCGATTTTAATGTGCTTTAGGTACTTTTCCAGTATAGGTGCCTTGGCGAAAAAGGAAATTCGGCAAATTATTTTCCGGGAACCTATCCACTGTTTCTTTTTATATACACACGCATTTTTTTCGATATTTATGCGATTTATTTAACACAAAAAAGCAGTTTCTCTAATTTTATACAGAAACAGATGTAATTTGTACATAAAAACATGAATAATATACACAAAATAAACATATAAAACAAACAAAAACGCTCATCAAGTTTGTTTTCATAGCTGTTTATATGATTTGACAACAAATCTCGATATTTTCCCGTTATACGACCATGCCAAAATGTATGTATTATGTATTTAATATATGAAATGAAAGGGCATCATTACAAAACACAACATACTTTATTTAATTCATGGAATCGAATAGACAGTTGCCAAAACCGGAATCCAAAAGATAATGAAATATTGATGCCAAATACAAATAAGACATAACAATTCTCCCCCACTAATGGAAGAGGCATACCTGGAAAGTACATAATTTTGAAAAATAATATAACATTGAGTACTACAAAAATTTACATGCTGGCAATGAGACAATCTGTTATCTGTTGATACTCATCAAAGATTCAGTCTCTGTACAGGTTTTCGTACACGGGTCGAACGTCGCAAACCTGTATTTGGTAGTTGTGGTGAAGTAGAATCTGTGTGTGGTTGAAGTTTAAGAGTCGTCTTTGAGCTAGCATTAGGTTTGACATCTGGATTACTTATTCTGGAATTAACTTGTTCTGCATCTGGATTAATTTGAATTTCCTCGTTATCATTTGATGCACATGTTTCGGGTCTTACGGGAATTTCTCTTTGCTGCACATCATTGCTGAAAGTTACGGATGGTCGTTTCCGAGGAACAGGAGATGGTGTCAGGATAAGTGGATTCTGAACTGGAACTTCGCATGCACGAAGTTGATTAAAATGCCGTTTGATGACATAACCGTCGTCCAATTCAATAAGGTAGTGAACTTGTCCCAGGCGTTCAACTACAGTTCCATATTTCCATAAAACTGAGTTGGTGTAGTTTCTACATTGCACTCGAGAACCTACTCGAAAAGACTTGTCGAAGTATGGCTGAGGAGCGTTATTTTTAAAATATCCTTTCGTTTCAGGTTTAAGAAGATCTAGTTTCGTTCTAAGATTTCTCCCCAACATTAATTCAGAAGGTGTTTTTCCCCAGGAAAGTGGAGTAGCTCTGTAGCGAAATAATAATTCGCATAACTTTTCTTGAAGAGTACCCGACTGGAATCGCATGCATTTCAATTTTGTTTTTAAAGTCTGGCAATATCTCTCTGCTTGACCGTTAGTTGCTGGATGACCAGGAGCTATAAATCTTTGTCGAATACCATTCCTGAGGCAAAAATCTATAAATTCTTTTGATTTAAAAATAGATGCATTATCACTTACCAAAATTTCAGGCAATCCATGTCGACTAAATATTTCTCTAAGATAATGAATAGTTGATGTAGTATCTGGAGGTTTCTTCATTAAATAAATCTCAGGCCACTTTGATTTAGCATCGATCATCAATAGAAAAAAGTGTCCCATTAGTGGTCCGGCATAATCCATATGAACTCGCTGCCAATTTTTTGTAGGCGCATCCCAGTTATGTATAGGAGCCTTTTGTGGATTTTTCTTAACGTCACAGCATTCTTTGCAACTCTTGACCAAATTTTCGATATCTGAATCAATATTTCTCCAATAGCAATAATTTCTAGCAAGCGCTTTCATTTTTACTATTCCTACGTGCGTAGAATGAAGTTCCTGGAGAACGGCGGGTTGAAGTTTCTTGGGAATGATCACTCGCTGGCCTCTAAATAAAATACCTTCTTGTAAGGTTAACTCTGGATCACGAACATTTCCATTCAAAACATTTTCTTTAATACTTGAAAGTCCTTCATCAAGAGCTGTTTCTCGTCTTATAGTAGAAGCGGTCACAGTCTCGGTAGAGATATGGCGTATTACATTTTCTTGAAAAAGATATTCATCATCAATAATTCGTATTTCTTTATCACTAATAGGTAGGGGATTTCGAGATAAATAATCTACATTGACATGTTCAGCTGACTTGCGATATTCGATTTCATAATCAAAATTTGATACAAAATGTGCATAACGAAGCATCCTTGTAGCAGATAATATGGGGAGCTTCTTTTCTGGGTGTAAGAGGGTCATCATTGGTTTGTTATCTACTACCAATGTAAATTTTCTACCAAATATGTAGTCATAGAATTTTCTACAAGCCCAATAAACAGCTGTAGCTTCTCTGTCTAACTGGCTGTAATTACTTTCTGCAGCTGTGAGGGATCTTGATGCAAATGCTATTGGCCTTTCACTTCCATCAGGCATTCTGTGAGAGAGTATACCAGATAACCCAAATGGACTGGCATCAGTTGCTAAAATAACAGGTAATTTGGACGTGTATGGAATTAAAACTTTATCACTAGCAATTTCACATTTAGCCTTTATCCAAGCAGCTTCACACCTAGCAGTCCATCTAAATGGAGCATCTTTTCGTAAAAGTTCATTTAATGGGCTAAGAATGGTTGAGGCATTGCTAATGAATTTTGAATAATACATAACAAGACCTAAAAATTTCTTTAATTCATCTACATTTTTCGGTCTAGCAGCATTTTGAATGGCCTTTACTTTTTCAGGAGATTTACTAAGTCCTTCAGAACTGATAATATGACCCAAATATTGCACCTTTTTCTCGAAGAATTTGCATTTAGTAACATTGAGATGAAGATTATATTTTCTAACCTTTTCTAAAACCTTAGTTAAACGATCTATACATTCCTCAAATGTTTTACCTTGAACAATTAAATCATCGAAATATGCGCTTACCCCATCTAAATCTTGTACAAATTGATCTATGAATGCATGGAATTCATTAGGTGCTGTTTTAATTCCGAAAAATAAGCGCTTGGCTAAATATGTTCCACGATGTGTAGATATTGCTTGAACTTTCGCGCTCTCTTCATCCACTTCTAAATGTAGGTACGCTTTATAAATATCTAATGTGCAAAAATAAGATCCACCATGAAGTTTATTGAAAATGTCCTCTATTTTTGGTATAGGGTGTCTTGAATCATGCAACTGTTTGTTTACAGTAACCTTGTAATCAGCACACAAACGTACTGAACCATCAGACTTAGGAATAACTACAAGTGGTGTTCCCCATTCAGAATGATCAACTTTTTCAAGTATTCCATCAGCTAAAAGTTTATCTAATTCAAGATCTACCTTTTCTTTTAGCGCATATGGTACAGGTCGTGGTTTTAAATATACTGGCTTAGCATCATCGCGCAATTTTAAAGAGCATATATAATCTGGAACCTTGCCAACTCTCGGTTCAAAGACATCCGAATAATGCTTTAGAATATTATCAATTGAATGTTTGATGTTATTGACTGGAATTTGATTTACATTGACTCTATCAGAATCGTTTAAATTGATTTTCAGGCTTCGAATCCAGTTTCTTCCTAGGATAGCATCTTTTCTTAAGTTAACTAGATATAATTCTTCTATACATGAATAACCTTTATAATTTGCGTTTATTTTGACAACACCAACTGGTTTGAAAATATCACCCGTATAACTTCTAAAAAGTATACTTGTTTTCAGGATAGGGGCATTTATTTTAAGTTGTTTAAAATCATTAATATTCATAATACTAACACGGCTTCCTGAATCACATTCAAAACGAGCAGATTTCCCGTTTAATTGAACATTTACAAAAATTCTATCATCATTTTCTAGCGTATTTAAACGAATGTCCAATATTTGACTTATTTGAAATGAACCGTGCTCGATGTTATCTAAATATTGAACTAAATTTTTTAGTGTTAGATTTTCGCTTAATAAGTTTTGATATACAGACCTTCTCAATATGGCCGTTTTTCGAACAAAATTTACACTTCAACTTATTTTTTATTCGACAGTTTGAAGTTAAATGTCTGTTTCCGCAGCGCAAGCAAATGTTGTCTAAGCCTAACTCTTTCAAGTTTAAGTTACCTTTATTTCGACTAGCTGAACGATCATTTCTTCGATGATCTTTAGAACTTGATGTCTCTCTAAACCTTTTGTTATTTTCTTTAGAATAAGCATTTGTAACTTTATATACATTAGTTGTAGAGGAACTCTTATATATTTCTTTATTTTCGATCTTTGAAGCTTCGATTGCTAAAGCAATTTCTAGAGTTTGTTCAAATGAAATATTTGATTGCTGTAAAATTTTTTCGCGAATGTCCGAATCATTTAAACCACGAATAAATTGAGCCCTTAGTAGCAGATTAATAATACCTTTAGAACAGTCAATATTTTCACAATTAGATTTAAATTCCGCGTTTTTAGAGAGTTCTTTTAAAGCAGTAACATAAGAATTTATTGACTCACCTGGATGTTGTTTTCTACAAAAGAACTTATGCTGTTCAGTCAAGATATTTATTGTTTTACAAAGATGGTCTTTCAATAACTGCAGGATTTCATCATAGGTTTTTGAAGCGGGTAAATCAGGTGCGGTGATATTAGACAATAGATGGTAATATTTTGAACCCAAGCAGTTAATAAGAATCATCTTTTTTGCTTCCGTAGTTTCTGGAGAAGGATCTGTAAGTCCTTTTAGTTGATAGTAATTTTCTAGCCGTTTAACGTACTCATCAAAAGTCTCACAGGTTTCATCGTAACATTCAAAATGAAGATTTTGATTTTGAAGAATACCTTTGATATTTGAGTGATTTTCATTTCTCTCCGGCGGCGGTGGCGATGTTGCATTTACTTTGAGTAGAAAATCATTTAGAGTTCGTATTAATTCGTTTATTTCCGTCATGGTTTATCTCGTCGCCAATTTATTATGTATTTAATATATGAAATGAAAGGGCATCATTACAAAACACAACATACTTTATTTAATTCATGGAATCGAATAGACAGTTGCCAAAACCGGAAT
This sequence comes from Maratus speciosus, assembly GCA_963932465.1. Classification (NCBI taxonomy): domain Eukaryota; kingdom Metazoa; phylum Arthropoda; class Arachnida; order Araneae; family Salticidae; genus Maratus; species Maratus speciosus. The sequence goes on along the minus strand of OZ010786.1, from coordinate 142,645,379 downwards.
CCAAAAGATAATGAAATATTGATGCCAAATACAAATAAGACATAACAGTATGCTAAAGTGCCAATTATTTCAAAATGCTAAAAGATATTTGTAATTTTATGCTAGCAGTTTAATATGAGTTTTATTTTATTGCTTTATTTTATAACACTTATTTGTTCACTTATTTTAAGTATATATTTGTGATTTAATGAAATAGTTCGTAAAAGTCTGGAATTTTCAAATGTTATATTTTTTAAATGCTCACTTTAGTATCGACATGTTTTTTCTTTTATTTTTCAAATGCTTCAATTCACGTGATTTTCATTTTGCGCCCACTATTATGCTTGGCGACAATGGTATTCGTATAACGGAAAAGTACCCAAATCTCACTTTCTGATGCCCAAATTACACCAAGCTTTAAAAAAAACGCCAAAGCCCCTACAGTGGAAAAGTACCAAACTGTCTATTATTTTGTGCTAGCTGTGTTATAGTTTGTACTATATGCAAGTGGGTTGGAGCGAAGAGTTTAAACATTAAATATTAAAGTTTCGGCACAGATGTCATATACGCCCCATATTGGCGCGATGTGTTTCTGACGCCAATGCCATATACACAACGGGTACTTAACTTGCGCCAAAGTGTCGTTAATTTGCTTGATATGGTAACCCAGATGTTGTTGTTTATGCTGTTGATGTTTTCGCCAAATTGGCGTATATGACAACTGTGCCAAAGTTTCTATAAAGCAGTATAAGACTAAAAAAATTTAAGAATAAAATAAATTCAAAATAAGACTAAAGAAGAAAGATAAATCATGCGTTAAGCAAAGAATATGAAACACTTTCCAACACATCCTGAATGCTTTAACAAAACTTCGTTATTTGAGGAAATCAGGTAAATAAGATAACTAAGTAAACATTTTAGAAGACGCATAAAATATTTTAAAAAATGATTTCAGCAGTTACCGTCCATATCCAATAGTATCGTTATTATATGCCACTATTTAGCCAAAATTTAATTTAAACTACTCTTAAAACTACTGAAATCACATTTCCAGATATTATCATCCATAGACGGTTATGTATCCAATTCTTTGCGTGACCCTGTATATCATTTTATCTATATTCTACAAACATTTCTTAGTAAACTAAATGCAGTTCAGCGTAAAAATGCATAACTCCTTTAAAAACCACCTTTAAGCAATTTACTCTCATACTCAGTAACCCTTACGAATTCTTTTGTGTAGCCCTGCATATGAACTGTAGCATTTATACATACAGTATAGTATGCATAAATTTAGTGAAACATAAAAGCGCATATAATAATTAAAAATGCATTTCTAGCAATCATTGCTTATGTACAATACTTCGGAGAAAAGTTTCTTGGCGAGAAAGAAGTTTGCCAACGTATTTTCTGGCAACCTATTTACTGCTTCATACTCACAAGCAATTTTTCCATATGTATGCAATTTATTTAATATAAAAAAAGCTATTTACCCATTTTTATAAATAAACATTAGTAATTTTTGCAGATGTCATATACGCATCGGGGTTGGCATGTTTTTTCTCTGACGCCAATTTGGCAGAAATCTCGCTTTCGAATACCAGTTACTTATATATTTTTAAATTATTTGCTATCATTTTGAAAAGGAAATAACTATAAATAAATAAAAGTTTGATTAATAATTATAGAACAAAACAGTTTATATAATTAAAAACAGAAAATAAAAGTAAATAAGCAATTTATTAATAAATAAAAAACAATAGCTTGGTTACCATAGCAGGCAAAATAACACCATATTTGCGCCAGTTAGGTAACCCGGTTCATATCTGAAATCTGTGTGTAATTTGTATATAAAAAAATATTATATATATTTAGAAACTATTTTTTCTATGTATATAAGTGGATATATAAACAAAAATAAAAGTTCATTAGATTTGTTTTCATAGCTGTTTATATATTTTGGCAACATATCTCACTTTCTGATGCCCGAATTGCGTCAAGCTTTTTTTAAAATTACTAAATACCTAAATAAATACTAAGTACCTAAATAAATAATTAACAGAAATAATCAATTATACAAACTAAAACTTTTTATTTCGAGATCAAAGCATGGTTTTTAATTTCAATTAAAAATACATATATCCTTGGATAATTTCAGTTGAAATTAGGTTCACAGCTTAATATCTCATTCCATAAACCTATACAAACACAAGTGATTCATTCATCGTAAAACGTAAAAAATATTAAATCATTCAGGTAATCATACACAAAGTAAGTTCTCCAACAATCAATGGACAATATTCTAATGACGTCATAGTAGGTAAAATGGTGACGGTATCGTTTGTTTATGGTTTGAAATCACAAAGATTTAATTTTGCAATGTATCTTAGTTACATTATTTTATTGTCATATTTATGAGCTCAGAACAAAAGCATATTTTTTCCTTTTTTAGTTATTAAAGACGGAAAAAAATTATAAATGCATGATTTGAAAAATTTAAATAATTTTCGGTACTTCTTAGTTATCCCGTCGACCAAATTACTGTCGCCAAATTGCAAGATTAATTGCCAATAATGGTTGCCATTAATTAATTAATTGTAAGATTAAGGGGACGGTGGAGCTTAAAATCCTTAAAAATAATTTTTTTTATTTTTGTAAATTTCAACTTAAATATTATTCAAGGGTACATTATATACATTATAACAGGCATTTATCACAAAAAAATTTAAAAAAAAATTTATTTTTGAGAAAAAAATGGAATTTTACGCGTTGTCTTAGAAATCTTCGAAATGCCCCATGCGTCTTCAATATCAATGAAAATCCCCAATATTTTTTATAAAAGTTTGGTTTATATATATAAATAAAATCAAGCATTGGATTTTATATATTTGAATTTAAAGGTAAAAAAAAAAAAAAAAAAATTCAAAATTTCAAAATTTTTTCGAAAAAATTTCAAAATTTTTCAAAAAAAATTTTTTTTTTTACCTTTAAATTCAAATATATAAAATTCGATGCTCTATTTTATTTATATATATAAATCAAACTTTTATAAAAAATATTGGGGATTTTCATTGGTATGGAACGCGCAGGGGGCACTTCGAAGATTTCTAAGACGACACGTAAAATTCCATTTTTTTCTCAAAAATAAAATTTTTTTAAATCTTTTTTTGTGATAAATGCATGCCATAATGCATATAATGTACCTTTGAATAATATTTAAGATGAAATTTACAAAAAATAAAAAAAAAATTGAAAAAATTTGAAATTTTGAAAATGTTTCGAAAAAATTTCAATTTTTTTCAACTTTTTTTTTTTAACCTTTAAATTCAAATATGTAAAATTCGATGCTCTACTTTATTTCTATATATAAACCAAACTTTTATAAAAAATATTGGGGATTTTCATTGATATGGAAGACGCATGGGGCATTTCGAAGATTTCTAACAAGACGCGTAAAATTCCATTTTTTTCTCAAAAATAATTTTTTTTTTTAAATTTTTTGGGATAAATGCATGTTAGAATGTATATAATGTACCCTTGAATAATATTTAAGTTGAAATTTACAAAAATAAAAAAAATTATTTTTAAGGATTTTAAGCTCCACCGTCCCCTTAAATGCCAATAATGGCCAATAAAACCATTAATTCGATGTTTTATTTGTATTTTTATTAATGTTTTGCTAATTTATTTGTTCTTTCGTTATTTAAAATTAAAAAAAAATATGTCAATGTGTATCATTTGGCGAGTGGTTTGGCGATTTATATAATTTGGCGAAATTTGTCGGCGGGATAACTAAGAAGTACCTAATTTTCTTTCTTAAGAGTAAAAAATAACATCGGGAAGTAACAGCGGGTTTAAGTTAAATAAATTTACCTGTTTAATTCTGTTGTAATATTCAAAATAACTGTATTTATTAGATTTCAGTAAACAACATCAGGGCCCGATTAAACTTTGAAATTAGAGAAATTACAGTGTCATTTCAGGACCTTTCTTTTGAGAAGCTTTTTGAAATTCCACATATACATGGAAACTCTTCAGTGTTAGAAATATTATTCTTAGGACTGACATAACATGAGAACGGCCTGCAATTTTACACAAGTTTTTGAAAACTACTTTATATCAGAAATTTTACTAAAAACTGGTTACTTTTTTGTTATAGCGGCCCACACTATTAGGATTATGACAAGTTGCGGCCAATTTCGCCAACGTCGTAACTAAGATCGTGAAGCACACACATATAATATCATTTCATGAAATCGTATACGATAATTTAATATTTTTTACCTTACTTCAAGTGTGTAATTTATTTATTTTTAAGGCTTAACAATCTAAATTGTCCAATATATAAATTTAAAAAAATGTAAACAAAGATTGAATTGACATGACCGCAAAAAGCCTCAAATCTGCATAACACTTGGAACCAAACTGTGCAGATTAGTGGTCTTATACTGTACACAATTTTTCATAAGTATGTTTCGTTCTTAAAATGTGTTATTTTCATCTATCACTGCGGAACAATCGAGAAAACTCATATTCTTGCACATGAGTTTATATATCTTTATATCTAAATTTCCGTCATTTTTGACGGGCTACCTTTCTAGTATATTATATATTATATGCGTCATACATTTATCAAGAATCGTCTGCGGGTGAACTGGAATGAGTCGGCGTTAATAAAGACTAGGTGACTTCGACCGCTAGCGGGCCCCTCCTTTAATCGGGGCCTCTAATTTATACGTAATCTTGTAATATGAAATCACGAACAGGTTACCCGCTATATACGGCACCGTATAGCAGGCGTGGTGTGCACGCACTACAAAATCTTGTAAAAAAATATAATCTCGAAACGAACGAACCTCGGACCAGATCTCTTGGGAGAAGGGTCAAAGTGAGCGGAGGGGCACAGCAGCTGCATAATATGAATAAGTCTTCACAGGTCTTTAGGCCTTTCCAACCATATGTCACTTGAGGGGTCTGGATCTGAATTTTAAAAAATGCCCTCCCGTGGGGGCAAAGTGGGGGGAAGGTGCGGGAGGTGGATAACATGAGTAAGTGATCATAGGCCTTTCCAACAATATGTCACATGAGGGGTCTCGGCTAAATTTAGAAAAGTGCCCCCCGTGGGGGAAAGTGGGGGGCGGTCACCGGAGGTGCATAACATCAATAAGTAGTTACAGACCTTTCCAACGATATCTCACATGTGGGGTCTTGGCTAAATTTGGAAAAGTGTCCCCCGAGGGTGCAAAGTGGGGGTGACGGACAACGGAGGAGCATAACATCATTAAGTAGTCACAGACCTGACCTTTCCAGCGATATCTCACATGAGGGGTCTTGGCTAAATTTGAAAAAGTGTCCCCCGGGGGAGGCAAAGAAGGGGGACTGTCACCGGAGGGCATAACATCAATAAGTAGTCACAGATCTTTCCAACGATATCTCACATTAGGGGTCTTGACTAAATTTGAAAAAGTGTCCCCCGGGGGGGGCAAAGTGGGGGTTGTCACCGGAACTGCATAACATCAATAAGTAGTCACAGACCTTTCCAACGATATCTCACATGAAGGGTCTTGGCTAAATTTGGAAAAATGTCCTCCGGGGGGGGGGCAAAGTGGGGGGACTGTCACCGGAGGTGCATAACATCAATAAGTACTCACAGACCTTTTCAATGATATCTAACATTAGGGGTCTTGGCTAAATTTGGAAAAATGTCCTCCGGGGGGCAAAGCGGGAGGGGGCTGTCACCGGAGGTGCATAACATCAATAAGTAGTCACAGACCTTTCCTATGATATCTCACATGAGGGTCTTGGACAAATTTCGAGAAGTGTCCTCCGGGGGAGCAAGTGGGGGAACGGCCACCGGTAGTGCATAATATCAATAAGTAGTCACAAACCTTTCCAACGATATGTCACATGAAGGGTCTTGGCTAAATTTAGAAAAGTGTCCTGAAATTTCACATATTATAAATAATATTTATCGGAGGGCTCCATAAAAAATCCCATCTAAAATGATAAAAGCGGAAAAAACTACCCTCGCAGTGGGGCTAAATTGGGGAGGGGAGGAAGAAAGTCTCATAATATGAAAGAGTCATCCGAGAGTTTTCCTATGGCATATCACATGACGGGTCCAAAAAAAGTTTGAAAATTGCTTCCCCTCCCTCCCCCGTGGACCCACTCTTTCGCGTCGGAATTCACGCAGCCCACACTTTAAAATTTTTATGTTCAATAAATAATATTTACCGGAAGAATGAATAAAAAACCCACATCTAAAATGATATTTAAATTTATTATAGAAATTGGCGACGGTTTTAAAATTTGTTTGCCCCCTCCCCACCCCACGAATTTCACCTTTGGGGGGCGGGGGGAGAAAGGTTCATAATATGAAAGACTTGTCAAAGAGCTTTTCGATGATATGTCACAGGAAGAGTTCGGTAAATTTTTTTAATTGCGCCCTGCATGGGTCCACTCTCACGTCCTCGGAATTCACCCGACCTACCTTCCTCTTTGAAAATTTTATATTTAATAAATAATATTTATCGGCGGGCTCCAGGTATGTGACAGCTTGGTAGGACTAAAATAAGAGAAACATTGAAAATCAGAGCTTCATTTCACAGCTCATTGTCATGCTTATTTCTCTCTCCAGCTCGTCCCTCGATATCTCTTCTCGGCCCTTCTTGGCCGAGCGTGAAATGAGAATCATCGGGAGTAACATATCGAGAAAGGACGAAAATTGATTTCTCATTCTCGACAACGTCATATGAAATGTTGAAAAGAGACCGAGAGCGAGAAACGAGAAGTGACAATGGGAAGCGACGAGTTACAATCGATGAGGTATCTCGAGGTAAGCGAGAAGTTTGCATCGAGCAGAGATGTCCCGAGGTAAACGAGCAGTTTGCATCGAGAAAATATATCTCGAAGTGCGAGAGAGACAGAGGAAGCTTTCAGAAGAGTAAAACTTACCGCGCTTCTGGTGTAAGTCATAATTTCTCAAAGGAGTACATGTTCTTTTCCATTCGTTTTTGTTATTAACCGATATGAGTCAGGAAGCATAGTGGTTTAAGTTATCAGTTCTGGTTTCAATTGTTGATATAGAAGTTTTCTATTGAATTTGGCGCCAGTTTGTCCTTGATTTTTAATGTTTCTCTTATTTTAGCCCTCCTAAGCTGTCCCATATCTCTTAATATTAGAATACTATTGTTAATAACAAAACTGCACTGCAAATCATGTGTTTTCAAGATTTTAAGTGTCGCCTCAGGAAAGAGGATTTTTCAAAATTATTTTTCACCACTCATGTAATATATTAAAATAAAGGTAATCTCATAACCTTTCTAAATCTATCTTTCTTTTGTCAATCCACCGTTAATTTTTGACCCCTGGGCTTAAAATGCTCTAAAGGAATTAACTTAGCGGCGGTTTTTTTCGTACTCTGGTATGGTATCTTCCACTTATGGGAAAATTATAAAGCTAACATCAAATTGTGTCTAAAATCGAATAAAAAATATGGACATATGTTTTTTAATTTTAACTTCCTTCTTCGCCTCAAGAGGGCGCTTTAAAGTTTTGTTTCTTCAAACCTTTAGTATACTGTTTGTCCAAAAATTATAAAATTCACAAAATAAAGTCTTTTTACTCTCCCCTATCTTCTCGTATCAATTTTATTTTTACTACCACCAGGGGGCGCCGCACAGTGAAAGATTTTACTTTTAGCCTCAGACTATTGATATTTTCATCTGTTTTTCATATTTTGTCTCATTGTTTTTCTTAATTTTAGATACTATTCTCTAAGTTCTTGACCCATTCTGACCATTTGGGCACTCATTCTGGACCAGCTGTGGCCCATCGGGCCCCTCTTCATTTGTCTGACTCTAATCACACGCTTCACTTGTTCTTTTACCATTTCTTCTTTTCCTTCAATTTTTTTTCTTATTCAATATTTTTTTTTTTTTTTTTTACCATTCTCAACTTCCCCTAGTCCTCTCTTACATCAAGTTAACTTCCATCCTTGGTCTGCCTTGCTCTCAATGTGGGGCCTAATGCCCCTTCGGAGGCAGGGAGGCGTTTCTTCTACCTTTTCCAGACCCATCATCTAATACCACGTTGGTAAGGATTGGAAGATTAAAATTATCCGAAATACCAAAAATGAAATCCATTGAAGTTTTATTTTAGTTATAGAATTCCCTATTAGCTGATATATTTGTCTGTTTACCTTTCTATTTTCCGATAACACTCCTTTGTTTTCGATAAACGGAGAAATTCAACAGCATTAGGCACACTTTAGACATTTAAGGAACTTTAACTTATATCAAACCTTCTGCCTTTATCGAAAAGAAGAAAATGCTAATCGATTCTAGCTAATGCGCCTAAAATAAAAAATGAGCTAGTAAATGTGTCAGAAACTAGCTACTTTAGATTTCGATATAGACTTGAAGAGTCATGTTGGAATCGCTAGGCACTGGGAAACAATTTCTGTGCTAGACAGGTTCCCTCTTAGCAGTTATATTTGTCTGGTTATCCTTATGTTTCTCGATAAACGGGGAAATTCCACAGCATTAAGACACACTTTAGACATTTAGGGAACTTTGACTTATATCAAACCTTCTGCCTTTATCGAAAAGAGGAAAATGCTAATCGATTCTAACTAATGCGCCTAAAATAAAAAATGAGTTAGTAAATGTGTCAGAAACTAGCTACTTTGGATTTCGATACAGACTTAAAGAGTCATGTTGGAATCGCTAGGCACTGGAAAACAATTTCCGTGCTGTGCAGGTTCCCTCTCAGCAGTTATACAGTAAAACCTCGTTATAACAATATTTTAGGGAGCAAATAAATGTATTGTTGTAGAGGGGTTTATTGCTATATCGAGGGTTTAGATATTTTGGGTATTTAATAAGGTTTTTTATTAATTTTAAGGTATATACCACTTAAAAAAATTATATTTAGAAGAAATTAATTACCAACAATTTTCATTTGAGACAAAATTCCGTTATAGGCAGATTTCATTTTCACAGATTTTACGGTAGTTGTAGTATTACAAATGAGACGTTTAAAGTCACAGTGATATGAATCACATTGTCTACACTACTCGCGTGAAGAAACTCGCAAGCTAATTTTAAAACTATGAGAGCGTTCTTTTCAAATTTCTCGCTTGCATTTTAATATTTTTAAATGATTATTTTTGTTTGAGATAGCTGACGTTGATCCCTAACCAACACTTTGTAGAGCACCCGGATGTAAAAAATTCTCTGTGTTGTAAATTTCATTGTGCTATCTCGTCCCTGTATATCGACGATGACTTATAAGCGGACCTTGTTGTCAAGCACACAAGTCTGATGTATGTGTCCAATAAAACAAACAAACAATCCCTAACCAAGTTACTGTTTACTTTTTCGATTTTGGTTGTAGCTTTTTTTTTTTTTTTTGTATAAAGTTGCTTTCACTTTCGGAACCGGTTCCGAAAGTTTGAAATCTGAACAATAGCCATTCTTACATTAAAGGGATAAGCTGAAAACAACAGTAAGTGCATTACTCCTCTGGATTTAGACTTTTTTGAGGCTGTTCATATCCATAAATTTAAAGACTCCTTGGTTAATTATTTATCTAGTACACCATACATCTCAACTTTCTGGGTGGATTTGTTGTGTCACGACACTTCACTTCCGCATTAATTTCATTGGCTGTTAGAACTTGATGGTCTTTTGGTATTTTGTTTTGACATTTGGGTTTTCACCGTTCATGTAGTTGGGGGGATATTGTTTTTAAAGTTTTTTTACACTAAGGATGTGAGTCCTAGTACTCACGAAACGTATACGTATGATCAAATCAACTTATTTTATTGTGTGTTTAAACGTTGTTTTTAAATAATTTAGTAAGTCTTCTGTTTTTAAAATAGACGGGGGAAAAATGGCAAAAGATGATAAGGGTTTTTTTTTTTTTCAGCATTTGAAAATCAAAATATCGTTCTAAAGGGAGAAAATAACGGTGAAATTTAAAAAGAAATCGTTTGACAGAGGTTTATTGCTATAGAGAATATCGCAATATTGAGGGGAGGTTAACATTAGTTTATATGCAAATTCGTCTGGACCACAAACTATTATCGTAGCAGAGGGAGTTATTGTTGTATCGGATGTCATTGTAGCGAGAGTTTACTGTATATGTCTGGTTATCCTTACGTTTTTCGATAAAGCTGTCTTGTTTTCGATAAACGGAGAAATTCCACAGCATTTAATACACTTCAGACGTTTAGGGAACTTTAATTTGTATCAAACCTTTTGCCTCTATCGAAAAGAGGGAAATGCTAATCGATTCTAGCTAATGCGCCTAAAATAGAAAATAAGTTTGTAAGTGTGTCAGAAAGTAGCGCTTTTGGATTTCGATACAGACTTAAAGAGTCGTGTTGGAATCGCTAGGCACTAGAAAACAATTTCCGTGTTGGACAGGTTACCTCTTAGCGGGTATATTTGTCTGGTTGTCCTTACGTTTTTCAATAAAGCTGTCTTGTTTTCGATAAAAGGAGTAATTCCACAACATTTAAGACACTTTAGACATTTAGGTAACATTAAATTCTATAAAACATTTTGCCTTTATCGAAAAGAGGGAAATGCTAATCGATTCTAGCTAATGCGTCTAAAATAAAAAATGAGTTTATAAATGCGTCATGAAGTAGCTATTTTGGATTTCGATACAGACTTAAAGAGTCATGTTGGAATCGCTAGGCACTGGAAAACAGTTTCCGTGTTGGACAGGTTCCCTCTTAGCAGGTATCTTTATTTTACTATCATTACGTTTTTCGAAAGAAACTTTTGTTTTCGATCAATGGGGAAATTCCACGGCATTTGACATTTAGGGGAACTTTAAACTGCATAAAACTTTTTGGAGTTATCGAAAAAGTGGAAAGGTTATTTGATTCATCAAATACGCCATAGTTACGCGATTTGGACATTACAGTTTCATAAAGAAGAAAGGGGAATTTATTCCAATGCAAAGAAAATCATTTTAAAATACTGAAATTCAAATGAGATATCTTTAGAAATTTCTTCCATAAGATTAGCATTAGCGAGCGGGTCTTTTCACTTGACTGAAGTAACACCTTAAGCCTAAATCAGGAGCAAATAATTGCGATAGCAGAATTATCGAGCAAGCCCTATCACTACTATGAAATTTTCGGCCAGAATAATAGCTAAGTTTTCCAACAACTGTTTTTAACTTCTCTCGTTATAATCGATTGCAAAACATCTCGATTGTAAAACATCTCGATTGTAGATTCTAGGAATTAATCGATGGCTGTATCGATTGTGATTTTTTACGATGACGATTTTTCTCGATAGTCGAATTCTCGAGAATCGCCCATCACTAGATGTAGTGTAACATGTTATATAAGAGTATAGTATCGTAACTTGATGTTGTCTTTACAGTATTGTGTTTTGTATGATTATACATTGCTGGTATATGTAAATAATTGTCAACTCAGTATAAACTTGATTGATTTTCTCAAATGTGATTGTAAAACTGTATTTTAAGAATTGAAAAGTCATTTGTAACGCGAGCAGTTAGTGGATTGGTCCAACCCTCGGGATTGCACTATCACTCTAAAGTGTAAGATGAGTTCCCAAGGTTGGCATCCCTGTCATCCACCTCCCCTGACCGGCAAAGCTTTTTGTCTGTTTCTAAGATTTTCGAATCCTTAAAGATTGGGGATGTAGCAGGTCTGCTCCCCTATCTATTTTGAAGCGAATGGTTTATCTCTTATTTGAATAGGTACTGACCACAACAAATCATCATTATTATTATTATTCGAGGGTGTTTTCGAATATTGTTCCTAATAAATAAATTTCAGATTAACTTTCATTTTTCCTACAAACTCGAGCAAAGTGTCCTATTTTGGAAAATTTTAAATATTTAGCCGTTTTTGCTGGACACAATTTTCTATCATGTGTAGATTTTCCGCACCATTTGCAAAGTTCAAAGGGTTTTGGGTTCTCTTTTTTTCAGTAGTTCCTTTTATCAGTTTCTTTAAACCGTGGATTTTGACTGGATACACCTCTCTTAAAATTCACTTTTGTTTTGTTTTCACTGGAAACTCTCTGGACAGAAGCATCGTTAGAAGTAAGAATTTCTTGTTGCATTTTAATTGATTCCGATAAACGAACTTTTTCTATAGCTTTGCTCAAATAAAGTTCTGGGTCCAATTGTAATTTCTCACTTAATGATTTATCACTAATACTTACAACTGTTTTATCGAGTATTAGATCATGAAGAACGCCATTATCATAATGTTCGGCCAGCGAATAAAGTGAAGTTATAAAATTATTAACAGACAGGGGCGGACTGGCCAACCCCGCTAACCCGCGTTCGCCGGGTGGGCCAAACGGATGTAGTGAGCCAAAATAACAATAATTTTTTGAGATTTCTTTTTCTCTTCAATAAAACTAAAAAAAAATTTTTTTAGGAAACTCAATTTTTCTCCCCCTTCCCCCCTACCTCCTTTTGTTTTGGCCCGGTAAGTCCTAATTTCTTCTTTCTCTCTCCCATCCGCAATCTTTGAAAGATCTGTGAAAATTACTCATTTTGTATAGAAGGCTAGAGACAGGAGATAAAGTAAAGAGCACATATGGTCAGTGAAGGGTGGGAAGTTGTTTGGTGGGATGGATTTCCCTGCGAACATTTGCGTAGTGGCGAAAGATAGGCAAGGATTATCTTTAGCTACGGATGATCTACAGATCAAGGGTCTTGGGAGGCAGAGAGGAGGCAGCTGTAGACTTGAATAATAGAGACGTTAGCGGCAATTTTTTAGGATTGGTAATGCTGCTATGTAAATATGATCAAATTTGGCACAGTCAGGTAGAACAGGCTATGAAGACAAGACAAGAAAGAAGATCTTTAGAAAGAATTAAGAAATCTAGAATAAAGCAGATTGAAGAACAAAACGAAAATCCCACAGGCATGGAAGAGGTTCTTTGATTACATTCCTGACCAAGTTATTAAGAAATAAGTTAATTGCTCAACTCGCCATTCAGATCCAAATAAACATTGCCGATGAAACACCAAATAAAATAAACTAAGACAGACTTGAGCACAGTTAAAAAATAAAATTTATAAAGACAATAAAAAACAATTAAAAATACAATATGTAAACGTTTCGCCAAGCGACACGCAAGGCATTATCAGTACAAAAAATATCCATTGCATTTCAAACGTCAGAACAAATCAAGAACAGTTACAGTTAGCTATTTTAAAAACAAACATGCTTTGAATGATGCTCGTTCTGTCCCTAGCGAATATTGTTTGTTTTTAAAATCGCTAACTGTAACTGTTCTTGATTTGCTCTGACGTTTGAAATGCAATGGATATTTTTTGTACTGATGATGCCTTGCGTGTCGCTTGGCGAAACGTTTACATATTGTATTTTTAATTGTTTTTTATTGTCTTTATAAATTTTATTTTTTAACTGTGCTCAAGTCTGTCTTAGTTTATTTTATTTGGTGTTTTAATGGTTTTTAAATTCAGACGTTAAATGTATATGTACTGTAAATTGCCGATGAAGTAAAACAGTCAGATTCATTCACTATTGAAGTAGATTTTACAGAAGATATAACGGCAACTAATCAGTTGGCAGTTTGTGTTCGTTATGTGCAGTATGGTAAAGTGAAGGCTGTGCTTTTAAAATTGGTTGAAGCCTCCAAAACAATAGAGGAAGCCCTCTATCTCAAACTAAAAGAAAAACTTTAAAAGTTTAAACTCCCTTCTTCACAAACAATTGGCACTTCTTTTGTTGGTGCAGCAAATATGAGTGGGAGATATAAAGGTCTTTAGGCCTAACTGAAAAAGGACAATCCAAATATACAGCATGTGCATTGATATGCATATGTGCTAAATTTGGTCCTGACAGATGCAACAGAATATTGCAAATTGACAAAGGACTTCTTGGACTTAATGCAAGCTACAGCCGTGCTCAGAGTCATATAAGCGAATGCAAGTATGAACTTCAGTGAATAAGGAGTCTGTAGGTTGAAATAAACTTCTTCGCCGATTAAAAAAAGTAAATGTTACTAGATGGTGGAGTAAGGATCGAGCACTTAATAGTATGTTTGACGAGTCTGCAAAACCTTTTAAAGATCAATATAAGTACATTGTTACGTGCCTGCAAGCGATCACCGAAATGGACGATTTCCCGTCACATGTGTCTTTTTCGGTAGGATCACTGATTGATATTTGGTGCAAGTTTCAGTATACATTAATAGCAACCATTTTCAGAGACCTATTCACTATATCTACAAACACATCGAAGTATCTGCAGATAAGCGGCCTGTACTACTTAACTGCTGCTAACAAAATCCAAACCCTGATTTCCCATCTGTTACACAAAAGAAATAATTTTGATATGGTTCCGAAAAATGCTTCTGAATTTCCGAAACATTTGCAGAAGCAACTATCGATAGAAATTGAGTTTTCTACCGGAAAAGAGAATATCGATAGCGAAACGTTGACGTGGTGAATATTCTTACGGTGAGACAAGAAGTATTGTTGGGTCACCGTTAGAAGTGTTAGGTTGTCCTAAAAGTTTCTTTCGCTTTTTTATAAAAAATAAACGATGAAAATTTCGAAAACGGCGATTTTTTTTTAAAGTATGTATGTGCCATTCTATTCAGCAAACCTTCTTTTATCTCTCTGTAAGTCTCATAATGCCTTTTTTCCAAAATATTTTGTATTTAATGGAAAAATACTTGCCAAGGTATTTTTATGTCATTCAAAGAGTTAATTTTTTGCGGTGAAGAGAATTTTTGAGGGAAAGAAACGAATAGTAGTCGGGCGGAGCAATGTCCGAAGAATAGGGAGGGTGGGTCAAAACTTCTCAATCGAATGCAAGGCAGTCAAAGATACATGTGGCCTGGATTTGTCATAATGTAAGACAATACCTCGTCTGTTTGCCAATTCTGGATATTTCCTGGCTATTGCTGCCTTCAGTTCGTCGTGCTGCGAGCAGTATTTTTCAGAGTTGGTGGTATGGTTTGGTTGAAGTAGCTAATAGTGAATACAATCCCACCAAATAGAGAGCAAAACTTACTTATGTAGGATTCCGGCTTTAGCGACAGGATGGATCAGGATTGTTTGCGTCCCAGGTTGTTATAAAGTATCCAACTTTCGTCCACGGGCACCAATCTTTTCAAAAAAGGATCTTTTTCGAAGATGAAAATGTGATCTGTAACGTTGCGCTTCATCAGGTCATGGGCAGGGTGGCCACTAGAACTATTTTTATATTTTATTCGCACCACTATTTTAAAAAACACGTTTTGTTGTATGTTTCTTTACACATGTTGTCACAGTATATGTAAAAAATGTTTGTTTTCAGAAAGTGGGGCAAGATGAATTAAAAATAGCATGTGAATTGCAAAAGAAACTTTTGGGACAAACTTTGACTGCCAGAAACAAATTCCTTGCATTCGATTGAGACGTTCTAACCCACCCTCCTTACTCTTCAGACATCTTTTCCGTCCGATTACTATTTGTTCCTTTATCTCATTGATTATCTTCACCTAAAAAAAATAACTCTTTGGATGAATAAAAAATCACCTCCATAAGTATTTTGCAATCAAATCACAGGTGTTTTGGAAAGAAGGCATTATTAGACTTCCGGAGAGATAGGAGAAAGTTTGCTGAACACAATAGCACATATATACTTCGATAAAATCTCGCCGTTTTCGAAATTTCCACGGTTTATTTTTTGTAAAAAAAAAAAAAAATGAAAGAAACTTTTGGGACAACTTAATATTTAAGGTAAACAAGCAGTCCCTCTTAGGCAATCAAATCAAATAAATGCCATTTTAGACACAGCTATTCATCAGCTGAATACACGATTTGCTCGAAATGACTTACTCATGAAAGACATTGCCAGGTTCGATCCTTGCCGCTTCAGTGAGATTAAATTGTTAAATGAACTTGCGGAAGAAGCTTTTGTTACTCTGTCTGGCTTCGCG
Source organism: Maratus speciosus (assembly GCA_963932465.1). Lineage (NCBI taxonomy): Eukaryota > Metazoa > Arthropoda > Arachnida > Araneae > Salticidae > Maratus > Maratus speciosus. The sequence goes on along the minus strand of OZ010786.1, from coordinate 142,629,435 downwards.
AAAGTCAAGAAAGACTATCTCAGAAAAGAGTTTCTGCAATTTTCCCGACACTATACTGATTATAATCAGTCGCTATTGCAGCAAAAATCTCAATGTAGCGAGCTCTCAGCCTCTTTCAGCGAAGTAACGAAAGATTCAGAATAGCTCATTAAAGATGATGAGAATCGATGTAAAGTTAATAAAAACTGTAAAAAATGCCTAGCTTGTGCATTAGATTTATTGCGCGAGTTGAATGTCTATAGCTGTATTTACCCAACCTTGTACTTAGTTTATAAATACATGCACTCAAGTGCCTTGTGAACGATTGTTCTCAACACTTAACATTATAAAGAACCGCTTGCGTTCATCTCTAGGACAAGAACTGTCGGATGATTTTATCCTTTTCAATGTCGAACGATCTTATGATTACGAGTATGATAAGATAATAGATGGAGTAGCCTGAAGTTCAAAAGAATTATCCAGATATCTGACATTATAATTAGTTAACAGTGAGGGTATAAAACTAACTATTCAATTTTCAGGTACTATATATTGATATTTTAAACAAGTATTAATCAATGTACAAAGTGTATATATGTTGATAATTTCAAATAACAAAATAAAATGTACAAATAAGTATAATGATAGTTCAAATAACAAATTAATCAGTGTATGTGTATCAATTATAATAGTAATAGTACTAACTCTTTCCGGTCAATAGTGACACTTTCCAAAGGGACCTGGGTCCAAACTCAGAGTCTGGCATGGATGTTCCTAAGTGTTGTCAATGTGCATAGGTTAGGGTAAGTGGCGCCCTAGTCCCGTTAGGTGCCCCTTCACAAATGCCATCATCTATTCTAACGTTAAATTTGGCCGATGACGACAGCGCAATTGACCCGCCATTGGACCAAACATTTTTTTTTTTTTTTTTTAATACAAAGAATAAAAATATCTGAACAGAATTCCCATAAGAAATTTCAAACGTTCTTATTTATCACGTGTATACCTTTTAATTGTTTACACATTCAAAAAATAAATAAAAATTAAGCAAATTAACCTCTCGCCCCTCCCCCCCTCACACACACACACAAGATTTTTTTTCACGATGAATTTACTACCAATTAAAAATAACCGATTACAAAGATGCTAATTTGTTTCGAATTCAAGATAAGTCATCTTCATAGAGTTAGAGCCGTGTTGATAGTCAGTATTCAAACATTTTAACAATGGGATTGGTGGACCAATGCATAAGTCTAGCGAGGTGGGGCAAACTATGCCAGTCCGCCCTGTTAACCCCTTCGTTTTAAATGAGTTGATTAGACTGCACGTTCGAAAATTGTGTTTTTCTTTACTATAAAATGGTCATGAAAATGTTTGAGAACGATGTCATATTTCTACTGGTTAGCTCCCGGCAAGGTATAATACTTAAAAATGTCTTCTGCTTTATCTCCAACGAGATAAATAAGAGAATTCACCTGTTCTATATCTGTTTCTTTTTTAAAACCGGAAAAGAATCGATAGCTTCCGAAACGTTGCTTCCATTTGGACTAAAGTTCTGGTGATGAAAATATAAACGCTTCTGGCGGTGTAATCAGGAATGGAAATGGAAAAATCTACGAATCGGAACGCTGTTTCAAAATTATTGTTCACTAAAAAATGTTTTGAAAGTATAGACAAATTTATTTCTAATCTTGCAAAAACAAGTTAAAAAAAACATTCGAAATTCTAAATAATAAAACATACAGAGATCACAATAAGCTATATACATATAAAACACTACTCGTTTACTCGAGTGATTAAAGCAGTGATTAAAGACTTTCTAAAGTAAGCTTTAAAAAAATTTAAAACATTTGTTCTGAACTAGACTAACCAAAGAATGATTGCAAAACTGTTTTGTCAAAGTATATATATGAAGGTGCGATTATTTGAGATTTACTGAAGTTGTCTTTATCTCATTAGTATTTACTGATGTATTGTCTGAGGTTTTAAATTTATTATTTATTGCCTGAATCCATTTTCTGCATTCACAGGAAAGTGAATGAACATTCAGATCTATTTGGCAAATAAGAAGATAATTAAAAAACGGTCAAGTGCGAGTGTTACTCGCGCACAGAGGGTTCCGTGGAATAAATATATGAATTAGTATTATTAAAAAACTCGTTGCTAAAAGAGTACTAAGACTCAACTATACAACGTAGGGTTAGGCATAACTGTATATACTGTATATACAAAAAGAAAGGCCATACGTCAAAATTTTGTAGAATGAAGACTTCTAAATGTTTTAGGTGCGGGAAAAGTGGTCACTATAAGCGCGACTGCACACATTCGAAATTTAGTCCTACAACAAATTCGAACGAAAACCATTCAGCTTACGAAATATCTTTCGCAGCAGGAATTTTAGATATCGATAAATTCATCATTGATTCCAGTGCAACTTCCCATATGTGTTCGCGGAAGGAATGGTTCAGCTCACTGAAACCAGCAACAGGAACTATTAAATGTGCTTCAAAATCTGCAGTTCTGGAAATTCAAGGTATTGATGACATTCGCGGTAAAATATCTAATAACGTACAAATTATTTTAAAGGATGTACTTTTTGTTCCAAATTTAAATGGACAGTTAACATCAGTGAAAAATATAGAGACTGCTGGATTTTGTGTTATCTTCAAAAATGAAGAAGTTTTCATTGAAAAGGAAAACAAAAGATTATTGTTTGGCCGTCGGAAAAATTGCGGTCAACATGTGAATGATTTTTTACCGCAAAGTGAAACTGCTCTCAACTCAAATATTGATGTTAGCGATTTGTGGCATAGAAGATGTGGGCACTCTTGCAATCAAGTCCTGAAACTGTTAGGATTGCCGACTTCAACAAATTTTTGTGAAATATGTACGCGCTCAAAGTTATGTGCAACACCTGTTGGAAAAGGCCCTAGGAAAAGAGAATCCGAAGCAATGGTGATGATTCACATGGACATATGTGAACAATAGTACCCAAGACTTTTGCTGGTGAGCAATATTTCATGACTTTAATAGACGACTATTCGCGTTTTGCTGAAGTTCGCTTGCTTAAACGAAAGACTGATGCAGCAAGTGAACTTAAAAATTTCTGTAAACTTCATCCTACAGTAAGAAAAATTCGGTGCGGCAACACGAAAGAATATGTTGATGGTGAATTTTTAAAATTTGCAAATGAAGCTGGCATTCTGATTGATCTTTCACCACCGTATACTCCATGTTTGAATGGTGTATCAGAACGCGCTAATAGAAGTCTCTTAGAAAAAGGGCGGGCGATGTTATTTGAAGCTAATTTGCCTAAAAGCTTTTGGGGTTTTGCAGTTCTTACTGCCGCCTACATAAACAACAGACTGCCTAATGCATCCATTAACAATTACACTCCATATTATTTAAAGCACAAAAATAATCCCGATTTGAAGAATCTTAGAATATTTGGCTGTGACGCCTATACACTGATACCTAATAATCAAAGGAAGAAATTCAATGAAAAATTCAAGAAAATGATTTTTATAGGCTATACATCAATGGGTTATCGCTTACTAGATCCCATAACAAAACGCGTCATTATATCCAAAAATGTTAAATTTAACAAAGAGAAGAAAACTTCCAATGATTTTTAGCATATATTCCGGAACATCAATGAAAATGAGCCTGATGACGAAAGCCAATTTCAAGAAAGTGTAATCGATAGTTCCCTGCCATCTAGAGAAAAAACTGAAAATCCGGCCGAAGAAAGTGTGAGAAAATGATCCAGAGAAAAGAAACATCCCGTTAGGTTTCCAGAACCTGAAATTTATGAAGCAATGCTTACTCAAGAAGAAAGCTTAAATTTTGATGATATTTGTACTCTGCCTCACAATTAACAACAAAAGTGGAAAGAAGCTATGGACGAAGAAATGGAGTCCATGAGAAACTAGTATGTTGAGGCCATCACAAAACTTTCTTCTATATAAATCACGTCAATTAAATCATTTAAATAGTATAAGAAATTACATCAATTTAGCACCAATTCATATCAAAGTGTATCTGAATTTGAAGTTTGATAAAAAATCCTGCCTTAGTTCTTGAGATAGAGCTATAGCGGAAATTCTGTAAAATGTAGGATAGCAGCGCCCCCTTTTGAGTGATTTACACCAAAACATAAACACCACTAATTGTTATCCAGGTATACATGGATCTGAAGTTCGTTGAAAATCCAAGCATTAGTTCTTGAGATAGAGCTATTGCGGAAATCGCAAAAAATAGCATAGCAGCGCCACCTATTGAGCAATTTACACCAAATTGTATAAAATGTCAATTCATGTCAAGGACTAACTGATTCTAAAGTTTGATGAAAATTCGTGCATTAGTTCTTGAGATACACCTATATTGGAAATTCTGAAAAGTACAGCACAGCAGCGCCACCTGTTGAGAAATTTGCACCAAAACACAAACAACACTAAATCATATCAAAGTATACTTGAATCTGAAGTTTATTGAAAGTTCAAGCATTAGTTGTTGAGATAGAGCTATTGCGGAAATCGTAAAAAATGCCATATAGCAGCGCCACCTGTTGAGCGATTTACACCAAAATGTACAAAACTTCAAGTCATGTCAAGGACTAACTGAATCTGAAATTTGATGAAAATCCGTGCATTAGTTCTGGAGATTGAGCTATTGCGGAAATCGTGAAAAAGGCTGCATAGCAGCGCCACCTGTTGGGCGATTTACACCAAAAACTAATCAGCACCAATTTATATCAAGGACTAACTTAATATAAATTTTTATTAAATTCCGTGCATTAGTTCTTGAGATAGAGCGCCCACAAAATACAGACAGACAGACAGACAGACTCACAGACTAACAGATTCACAGACTCACAGACAGACATTTTGTAAGAACATGTTTTTCGGGTTCTCTGACCCCTAAAACGTGTAAATCCATCGAAAACCGAAAGTCGAAAATTTTCACGAATCCAATACTTTCTTCTTGTAAAGATAGAAGAAAGTAAAAATGAAGTGTGGAATTTAGAAGAGCTGCCAGTAGACAGAAATGCCATCTCCTGCAAGTGGATGCTTCGGAAAAAGAGAGACGGTAAGTACAAAGCAAGGCTTGTAGCTCGCGGGTTCATGCAGAAAGAAGGAGTGGACTATACTGAGACATTTTCACCTGTTATAAGCATGCATGCTTTACGTTTAGTGTTAATTATGTTAAATGAAAATTTCAATGTTTTTGTTTTGTATGTTAAAACTGCTTTTCTAAATGGGGAATTAAATGAGAATATTTATATGGATCAACGTAAGGGGTATGATGATAGTACTGGTAGAAAATGTAAACTAAAGAAAAGTTTATACGGTTTGAAGCAAGCCCCACGTCAGTGGTATCAAAAATTTCTCTATTTTGTGATTAAGTTAGGTTTCAAACAACTTAATTCTGAATCTTGCATTTTTATAAGACATGTAAATTCAAACAGAATATTTATGGCTCTTTACGTCGACAATCTGCTGATTGCAGGTTCAGAAGTTCGAGAAATTAATGTTATTATTGATATGTTATCTAAAGAATTTCAGATGTCAAAATCAGAAAAAGCATCCGAGTTTTTAGGTATCCGAATGGAATTTACATCGGACGGTTTATATTTAAATCAAGAGTCCTATATTTTAAGATTATTGAAAAGATTCAAAATGCTGGACTGTAATCCCAGTTCCATTCCCATTGAAACTAAAGCGACTGCTGCTAATTTTGCAAAAGGTAATCGCTTTAATGGGCCATATAGGGAATTGGTTGGTTCTTTACTCTATTTAGCATACTTATCTAGACCTGATATTTTATTTTCAGTTAACTGCTTAAGTCAACTTCAGGAACAACCGACTGATGTTGCCTGGTGCGCTTTAAAAAAATCTTGAGATATTTGAAAGGTACTGCTAAATTCAAAATTAATTATAAGAAAGGAAATTTAAGTGATTCGGATCTTTCTCTTTATGTTGATGCTGATTGGGGTTCAAACTCAAATGATAGAAAATCTGTCTCTGGTTATATTATTATGTTCTGTAATTGTCCTGTGTTATGGTGTGTAAATAAACAAAAGAGTATTGCACTGTCAAGTACAGAAACAGAAATAAATGCCCTGAGCAAAGGAGTTCAAGATCTTTTATGGATCAAAGGTATCGCCAATAAAATTGTGGGTGTTAAAAATCTTACAGTATATGAAGATAACCAATCATGCATTAAGTGCATTTCAAATGAAAATAATTTTGGACAGATGAAATACATCGATATTAAGTTAAAATTTATTCGCGATGTTGTCAGTAGAAATAATATTAAAGTAGAATACATTTCTACTGAAGATCAAATTGCTGACATACTTACAAAAGCACTTCCTAAAACAAAATTTTATGAACTTTTGAAATTATGTAGTTTCAAAATTTAAATTTTAGAATTTAAAATTTGATGTGCAATTAAGGGCGGGTGTTAGAGTGATGTAATCGCACGTTACATTTCATGAAATCATTTGGTTTCCGTTCTATCACGTCATTAACTTAAATAAAACTGATTGGTTCTCTTATTAGCAATTTCTATTGGCTGTCTTATTAAAGGGCCCTATTGTCCTTCCTAGAATCCTTTCAAAATGTTATAAATATAGGTTACTTTCTTTTGTGCCTCACTGTATTCTCTGATTTTCATGTGTGATTGACTCTCTGTAAATAAAACTTCTATGTACGATCAAACGGCCTTATCTTTCGACGCAGCAACTTTTCAACACGGATTTTTAACAACAAATTATGATAGAAGAAAGTTACTGGTATCATTTGTTTGGAAATAAAGTCTACTTTTAAATGATGTATATAAAATTTGCTGTGGAGGTCATCTACATATAGAAACCAGACTAAACTTTGTTTTTTTTTTTCAATAACAATACCCGATTTTCACAATGGATTTTAAATCTTCGGTTCAAACTGTGCCTAGAAACGAAATTTCTTATCATTCGAATGATAAATTTTTTAATTATAAACATTCAAAATTGAGAGCTTCTAATGTTAAATTACATTTTCATATTTTTATTGATATCTCCTGAAATTATAATCCTAATGTGATTGTAATACTATGTAATACTATGAGTGTGTGATTGTAATACTAAACATCCCAAATATAAATACACTGAATTTGTAATTTAAAAAATTATATAATATGAATTATGAAATTAATATTCGAAAAATATATGAATCACAACATATCATTTTTGATAAATTTATGCATATTATGTCTTGATTTGTGCGAATTCTCAATTTCAAAATTTTCTTTCAATTAATTTTCGAATTATCATTAAAAAAGTCAAAATGATGGTCTATGATGTCAAAAAAGCATAACTTTAAAAAATATATATTACTCATTTTATTGAAATATTTGAGAATGAATCTTTACTTGAGATTCTAATCTCAATTCCTGAGAGTAAAAAAATCCATAATTTATTTTTTTAGACGCATTTGTGTTAAAATGTTAGTTTTATCTAAGAAAATGATCGTTTTTTTTAATATATGACTTTATTTTCACTTAAATAAGTATTTCGCCTAGTGTCTGAAACTTAGTATCAGTTCACATTCAGAAGGAAAAACAATATAGAAAATTTATGAGGAAAAATGCGTGTTTTCAAAAGCAGTATGTCATTTTCCGTTATTATGCCCTTAATATAATATTCTGCTCCTAATGGGATTTTGCGCAACTAAACCCTATACAACGATTTTGAATTTTTATCAGAAAATACCATGAATAAAGTTAAAAATACTTCATTATTTCCTCTTGTCTGCAATAATGAAAGCTATCTAATTTTCTTCATTTTGAAGAAATGTCATAAAATTCTTTTTTAATTAAAATATAAAAGTGGGGATATTTAAAAAAAAAAAACAAATAGTGCGATCACATCTACAAAGGAAGAGATTTCAGTTAAAATAAATTAATAGTAAAATTGGTTCAGCAGAAAGATCACGACAGATGACTAAAAAACACACTTGTGTTTTAAATATATAGATTATATAAAATTACAAAAAATTAAATAAAGCAAACTATGTTATTTTGATAAAATTATAGTAGAATGTCCTAAAGAATAGCATTAAAATTTTATTATTCGAGAGAATTTTCGACAAAAACTTCAGGAACACGATATTATTTTAAACCACGAATTATTTGTTTGCTTGTCTAACTCAGCGAAGCAAATCCATCCAGGCGAGAATCATCAATTAATGTAATATAAATCGCTATTATTTGCATGTCACCTCTCGTTTATAAAGACACTCTAAAATTTTGTAAAACATTGCGTTTTATCAGTGCGCGATTTCGATTACATTATTTCCAAAAGTGAAACATTTTCACCTGTGACGAATTTCAAAGCATCTGGGCTGTGAAAATGACGCACTTCTACAAAACATAATTCAGGTTTAAGAATTAAAATACACGCTTTTTTATATAATGACGTCATTTGCATCCGCTAAAGTAATTCACTTTTACAATCCAGTCTTAAATTTCGTCTATAGAAAAGTGTGCCTATGACGTCATTACCACGGAATAACAGACAATATTCGTGACATAGCACATATTTTAATTTCAACTTTTTTTCAGGTTTTATGAGAAAATGGCAACAAAAGATACAGTATCTCCTATTTTCGACTATTTTCCGTTTAATTTCAATGACTTTCAATAGAAATGAGGTACTTTTGTTGCCACGATAAGAAAACTGGTATTAAAAACTACAAAAAAATTAATATTTCAAAAATAAATTGAGATACAGCTTCCAAACAAATTGCATTTAAAAGAGATTTTTTTCCTTATACGATGGTGTAAAAATTTAAAATATGCGATGTTTAGATGTTTAAAAATTTGCAGTAGAGAAAATTGCAAAACCAAAATTTTATTTCAAATTTCAAAGTGTTGCCATTCGCAAGATGACGTATGCGTTACGCACAGATATGTTTGTCCTTTATAATATAGATAGATATTCCAAAATTAGGCATCCATAATCACAGGCTTATACCAAATGCGCAAAAACATTCGGACACAATAAACGCAACACAAAGAATCGAAAAACTTAAAGAGCAATTTCACAGCTGTTTACAGCTTGCTATTGAACTTAACCAAACTGGGTTGAGATCTTCTGTTTACATCAATGTTTGGTGAAAAAAAGTAAGATGACGTCATGTCGGGTTATTCGAAAGTTTTTGGATAACTTGGCTTCTGTGCATCGTAAGACTTCGATATCTTAAATATTTCCGGATAAATGTTTGACGTTACAGTTTTTATGGACATTCATACAGTCTCTTTTGTTCTCCATTCTAAAGCAGTGCGGATTTTTTACTTAAAATGGTTTTACCCCTTAATAGAAAAACAAATAAGTCAACTGAATATGTTTTATATTGTGTTGAAAAGGGCTAATAACAGCCTACAACACAATAAATATATGTACTGTCGTGGAAAAAAAAAAGTAAACACCCCCTACTAACTCCTCAGCATATTATCGTAGACGAAAGTTACTGGTACCGGACGATTGTAAATAAAGTCTACTTTTAAAAGGTGTGTATAAAATTTGCTTAGGGGGCCATATACATATTAAAACGAATCCAAACTTCATTTTTTTCAATGGCAGTACCCAAATTTAACGAGATATTGCAAATTTTTGGTTCAAACTATTCCTAGAAACCAAATTTCAAGTCATTCGAATGATAAGTTTTTGAATTATAGACATTCAAAATTTAGTACTTTTAATGTTAAATTACATTTTCATATTTTTATTTGTATCTCCTGAAATTATTCTCCTAATGAGCTAATTTTTTGTGTAGCAATAATACTAATATGCCCAAACATAAATACGTTGAATTTGCAATTTTTATAATTTTATGATATGAATTATGAATTATGAAATTAATATTCGAAAAAATTATGAATTGCAACATACAATTTTTTTTTGGTGGATTTAGATTTATTAAGTCCTGCTTTATAGAAATCCAAAATTTCACATTTTTCTTCCAAGTAATTTTCAAATTATGCTTAAAAAACGGCAAAATGATGGTTTAAGGGGCCGTCAATGATAGAAGTGAGTAAATTTTTGAAATTTATTCTGCTATCCTGTAATCAAACAGGTTTCATTGACGCTTAAACGTGCCTTGATCAAGAAGGCGGCTCTCTCGGTTAACAATCGAGTTGGGAACTTAAATTTGGATACAGCCCTTAAAATACACTCGATTTAAAATAATTAATTTCTCGGAAACTTATGGCACGAATTGCCTAAAAATTTGTTTATAGGCTAACTGAAAGGTGTAGAATTCATTTATGCTGTCAGAATTGTGTACTGCTATTGAAAAAAACAAAGTAATGGTTCGTTTTAATATGTAGATGGCCCCTTAAACAAATTTTATATACATCATTTAAAAGTAGACTTTATTTACAATCGTTCGGTACCAGTAACTTTCTTCTACGATAATTTGTTGAGAAGTTAGTAGGGGGTGTTTACTTTTTTTTTCCACGACTGTACCTATCCTATTAACCACTTAACTGTTACTTTTTTTTTACACCATAAACTAAAAACAGGGAGCCAACATCACTTTTTAAGTACAAAAATATTTGCCTTAAATAATCGAGAAAAGTCTGCCATTTAAAGAACCGAAGATTTCAGGTAAATATTAGTGCTGTGGTAAAGCTTTTAGTAACGAAGCAAGCTAACTTTTCTTGACCGAACAGAGTTCGGGCAAAACGGTTAAATGGTTAAAGAAGACCTGTATACCAACAAAAAGTTTTCGGTAAAAAAGAAAAAGCGACAAGTTCTCCTTAATGTTTCGGCCAGAAAAAAAAATGATATCTGAAGTTCGCACAAGTTAAAAGTCAAACATCCCAAATCTTTCATTGAAAATGGCTTCCTGCGACTTGGTCGTTAATTCCTTCAACAGCATTTCAAAATTAATGATTGGAAATTACTCATTTATGAATTATTTAAATATTAAAAGTAATATTAGAATGCAAAGAGGCAAATTCATTAAAGACATTATAAGCAAAAGATTTCTGATAACTACCATTCAGTTTCAACAAACATTAGTTTTGATTACAGATCATTTAGTCCACTTGTGCTTTAATTACCATTTTGTACGGTCTAAAGCTAAAGTCATTAAAGTAAAACCCAAGAAATAAAACAAAATTTACTTACTTCTAATCTCACAATATGCTACATTATATTTTAGTGTATAATATTGAAATCTTGTATATTGATGAAAGAGATTTTTTTCGTTTGAACATTTATTATAGTTTGTTTGCATACATTAAGAGGTATTCGATTTATAAACTGTTAAAAGCTGATACTAATTATGTTTTAGCAATTAGGGATATTATCTCCTGAATACAAGCATTTTGTTATTTTTAACTTCTAAGCATTTAAATAGACTGAAGTTGTTTAAATGCTTTTTTCAAATGTGTATTTTATTTCTGTACTCTGTGCCACAAAATGCCTAAAATAATCATTAAATGTAGTTGGCATGTAGCTCATTTGTACACATTTTAAAATTTGAAAAACTCTCACAGAGGAAATAACAGCCAAGTCGCAGGAAGCCATTTTCAATGAAAGATTTGGGATGTTTGGCTTTTAACTTGTGCGAACGTCAGATATCACTACTTTTTCTGCCCGAAACATTAAGAACTTGGCGCTTTTTTTTCCCGAAAACTTTTTGTTGGGATATCACTACTTTTTGTATGTTTTTTCAAGTTTGTTATTCTAAACTATATTAATATGAAAAAACTTAAATTTCGGTATTTTTATGTTAGCCGGGAGCAAATATCCTCATTAGCCTTTTGTTTTTTCGCCAATAGCAGTTTTCATTTTTCACATGTGTAAATTAGAAACAATGCTTTGATTTTCAAATAAAATATTTTGGTTTGTGTTATTATTTCTTATTTATTTATTTATTTATTTCTATGTTAAATATTCTATTAAATAAAATGAGGGAAATGCATTCATTTTAAATGAGATGACTGAAAAGTATATACTTTAAATGAAATGAATGCAATATGAACAATGGAGTTAGGAACAGCATTTGGCGATTTGCCACTTGCGCCCGGCTAACATAAAAATACCTAAATTTATTTTATTGAGCTTTACAAATTTATACTTTATTTCTTTTTATATTAAAGTACTAGCCGCCTCTAGCAAGCAGTATTTACCGTATTAATTCCATGTTAAACGTTGCATCATGTTACTGTTATTCATAATTTAATGTACTTGCCCATTCTTTCGCCAAGTCGGAAGCTTTTGATAGAGATATCAAGTCATCCTTACGATCATGGAAGCACATCATATATTTTGTGTTGTTATGTATTTCATCTTTCGTGACAAATATCTCTTAACTCACTTACAATTCGTTTTCTAATGCGAAAATTTTTAATCCTATTAAGTAATCTTTTCTAATTGGGCTCACTGCCAATTATTATATTTTAACTGATACGACGGGGTACAAGTGAAATGGTTCTTATGAAATCCTTTGACAATATCTGCATTTGCATTAAACCGTGTTGATGCTAATATTTTTTGTTTCTCGTTAACCTTTTCAATAGACTCGATTACGGAAGAATAGAAGGTCTACCAGCTCACTGCCATGATCCATTTGAAAATCTATCATTCTTCTCATCTGATCATGTTGAAGAATTAGTCAATGTGCCATGGTTTTAAGATTTTAGCTAATTTTATTCGAAACCTGAAAACTAAAATGCGAGGAACCGGATTATAGAAGATTCATTCTAACGTACATATCGATTAACAGGTTACATATTATGGAATTATAATAATCATAAGGAGAACTGGCAGTCTCAATGCTTTAATAGTTTCCCTAAATTCTCTTTATATAATACAGAAGTTTTAGCGGTGTAAAGATCAACAACATAGTCACAGTAAGTATAATAACAGTACAATATAATAACAATAGCAGAGGTTTTGGGCAGTGACGAAACTATTAGCAGTTTGGAAATATTAGTACGTTATATCATTTAACTATTCAGATGATTTGCGGAAAAATAAAAATAGATGGCTCGCATTAATAATTAACTCATTGAAAAATAGCCACTAGCATCAAATATTCGCCAAGCTTGGCGACATTTAGCAAAGTTTCGCCGAATCTGGTAATATATCATGTCAATTCTCAAATTTGGGGACAAAAAATGTTTTGGTTTATTCTGACGCCATAATGATGCGTATGTATTATACACATACCTATAATATGTATGATGCAAATGTATTACGTATTATATGCATATGTATAATATGTATGATGCAAATGTATTACGTATTATATGCATATGTATAATATGTATGATGCATATGCATAAGTTCATTAACATCACTAAAACGCACTTAAAGGAATAGTGTTCCATAAGTAGTACGGATAATTGCCAGATTGACCAGAGTGCTATTGAGATTAGAATTCCGACATTTTTAATAGACCGGGAGGCGTCTGCATACACCATCACTTCATCGAGTTTACAGGTGAAATTTTAGGATTAGTTAAAACTAGATTAGCATATTTAAATTCAACTGGTCTGTTAAGTCATACCTTGGTAGAAACCACCTGAAGACCTAATTTTAGTGGTTAACTGATAGGTTTACTATTGTATTTTGCTGCATCCAAAAGTTTGGAAACATGGAGGAATGGGTGCAGGAAAGCACAATGGAAAATCCACCAATTAACCCATAAAATCGGGTCTGTAGGTGGTTTATACAAAGATATGACTTGGCAGACCAGTTACATTTCAATACGCTAATCGATATTTAACTAATCCTAAAATTTCAGCCATCAACTCGATGAGATGATGATATGTGCAGACGCCTCCCGGTCTTTAATAAAATTTGTTTTAAGGAAGTAAAAGATGGAAAGATGGACAGATAAACTGAAAGATTTGCCTTATTAAGATTTTTGTAAAAGCATATAAAAATTCATTCAGCTTGAAATCATGTAGCACCTTTATAACTCAGACTAATTTTCTGTAATCGAGTTTTGGCGACCAACATATCTTATCTATAACTATAATCTTTCTTTTACAGATTTAAAATTAACAATAAATTTACAGTAAGTAGGCTAATAATACAATATAATAACATTAGCAGCGGACTTCGGGCGCCGCATCTGTCGCACATCGTAATAGACAGTTTATTAGTTACACATTTCATTTAATTAAAAGGAGATTTTTAGACTTTCATATGGAATTATGATATTTTTCCACTATAGGGACCTTGGCATTTTTTTAAAATCTTGGAGCAATTCGGACTTCAGAAACTGAGATATGTTGCCAAATGATATAAACAACTATGAAAACAAACCTGATGAACTTTTATGTTATTTATATATGTATTTATGTACATATAAACGTTTTATTTATATATGTACAAAATATTATTTTTTATGTACAAATTATTTATGTTGGTATATAAAAATAAATAAACGGGTTTCTTACATTAAATAAATTGTATACATGTGAAAAAAATTGCTTGTGTATATGACACAGTAAATAGGTTGCCAGAAAATACGTTATTATCAAATTTCTTTTCTCGTTAAGGCTATTTTCTGTATTTCGACAAGGCTACTATATCGGAAACGTACCGAATTGCGGTTATATTTTGTTAAAAGTTTCATTGTTTTAATATCGTAAATATATCTTAACCTATACTGATTAAAATTTTTAGGTATATTCATTTTTTCTATTTAAAAAACATCTTTGAAAAAGCCTACATATAAAATGTTTTTCGGCTTGAAATCATGTGAACCCCTTCAAAACTCTGTAATCGAGTTTTGGCGACTAACATTGGCACAATTGAATGTGTTAAAGAACTGTTTACGGCCAAATGAACACCCCCTGTTTGAAGGGTTTAGAGGCGGAAAATCTGTTTTTTCAGATTTTTCTGGTTAATTGTGCTACAAACCCAACTTACTTGGGAAATTTCCTGATTCTACGACTTTTAGAAGTACCTTAGTTATTTGATGATGCGAAGTGAGTCAGTGACAAAAAAGCGCTTTTTTGGAATTTAATATTTCGAAAACTACTAAATATAGAAACATGAAACCTTAGTTCACTTTGACCATACGAACATGTGTATAAAAGAAATATGTCTATATCTCTCCCTAAAACGACGTTATGAGGGGGTGAAAAGTATGCCGAAATGGTTCAGGAAGAGGTAGCTCACGGCTTGTGCGAACTTGGCGGACGCACTGCCGTGCTCCCAGATAACTGAAAGCAAAGATTTCCTTTGTTGCGGTTCATAAAGAGATTAAGCGTGCCTATATTGTATGATGAAACAATGTGTTGAAAAATATGTTTCACAATCAGTTCTTTGTTTCAAATCACGAAGGCTTGTTTTCCTAATGTAATGGGCTGGTTTTTCCTCATACTTAATCTATATATTTAAGCTCTATTAACAATGCCCTCACTTTCTGTTGAAGAAATATCGAAAGCTACAAAAACATGTTACTGCTCAGGTTAACATTTCTAGCGATGGTAGCAACTGTTTCTGTTAATGCAACGTTTCAAGAAGACATGGACGAAGCGAAAATGGAAGAAATGTATAACTGCTTCTTTGCTATCCTCTGTGACGCAAGTACGTATTTAAGTTTATTTCACGCTTTTATTCAACTTCGTTTGTTGACTGTCTGAATCAAATCTTACAATACATCAGTTTTGACCCATTTCCATCGAACCGATTTTCCACAAATATTGAAACAAATTCATTGTCTACGGCAATGCAATTTTCGAGTATTTTTAGGGCCGTACCTCATCAGGGGCAGGTTCAAGGTGCAAAAATCCGTTCATCGCACAGAAAGCAAATATCACAGAAACAAATCAGACAATAGTGATGCGAGAAACAAAAAAGTTACAACAACAGAGTCACAACTGTAAATATATATTGTCATAAAAAAGGTATCAGAAATAGAAAGAATGCGAAACTACCAACCAAATTAGAGTTAAATAATACCTGGCATCCCTAGTTAGTAAACTTCATAGGTTTAAATATGACATGTATGCTGTAAAACAGCGATGACTACACAAGTAGCCCAGTGGTAGGGGAGCAAAAAAAGGCCCAATTCGAAAATTAAAAAAAAAGAAATGTAACTTAAAACAAAATCAAGTAATACTCTTTTAATCCAATATTTAATTGCATTTCAAACAACGTTGTCATTTGCATATTAGCCCAGTGGTTAGGGAGTTGAATTCGGAAATAATTAGGTGAAAGCTGGAAATTTATTTAATCCCTTCAGTTTATGTCTAGAATGAATATGCTACGTTTTCCCCCTCTTACTAGGTGAGCGTTAGGAATTATACATTGATTTATAGTAAAAAAACACGTTTTTTTTTTAAATACCACAACACTATCTCGAAATCTCTAACTTTTTCAAAAACATTGTCATTACAAATGTTGTTGAGCTTAACATTCTGAATAAAATGAGTACCTACACTTAATACTTTTGTTGAATATTAAGATCAGAATTTTACTTTAAAATTTTAGCCCCGTGGTCAGAGGGTTGAACTCAGAATTAAATAGGGGAAAACTGGAAATCGTTTTAATACCTTCAGATTAGGTCTAAAATGAATATTCTATGTTTTCCCCTTCGTACTAAGCGAGCGTTCGAAATATGTACACATTTACATTCGAAAAACACGTTTTTCTTTAATATTTTTAACATTATCTGAAATTGCGACCTTAATTTTGAACAAAAATATTAATGTGAGTATTCATTTTATTCAAAATTTTAAGCTCTGCAACATCTGTATTGACAATTTTTTGATATAGTTAGATGTTTTGAGATATTGTTAAGCTAATCTGATCTCTCCTATCTTGAAGATCTTGATTAGTGATTAAGGCAAAATTTTGAAATGGAATTGCGACCTTAATTTTGAAAAAAAAATATTAATGTGGTACTCATTTTATTCAGAATTTTATGCTCTACAACATTTGCACTGGAAATGTTTTATAGACTTAGCTGTTTTGAGATATTCTTAGGTAACTTGGTCTCTCCAGACATCAAGCTCTTGATTAGCGATTAAGGCAAAATTTTGAAATTAGAATTGCGACCTTAATTTTGAAAAAAAAAATACTAATGTGGGTGCTCATTTTATTCAGAATTTTAAGCTCTACAACATTTGAATTGACAATGTTTTTGATACAATTAGCTATTTTGAGATATTGTTAAAAATATTAAGGAAAAACATGTTTTTCGAATGTAAATACGTACATATTTCCTAACGCTCACATGGTACGAGGGGGAAAACATAGAATATTCAGATTGATTTAGACCTAATCTGAAGGGATTAAAAGGATTTCCAGTTTTCCCCTAATTAATTCTGAGTTCAACCCTCTGACCACGGTGCTAAAACTTTAAAGCAGAATTGTGACCTTAAGATTCAACAAAAGTATTAAGTGTAGGTACTCATTTTATTCAGAATTTTAAGCTCTACAACATTTGTATTGACAATGTTTTTGAAAAAGTTAGCGATTTCAAGATAGTGGGGTATTTTAAAAAAACGTGTTTTTTGACTATAAATCAATGTATAATTCCTAACGCTCACCTAGTACGAGGGGGGAAACGTAGCATATTCCTTCTAGACCTAAACTGAAGGGGTTAAAACAATTTCCAGCTTTCACCTAATTATTTCCGAATTCAACTCCCTAACCACTGGGCTAATATGCCAATGACAACGTTGTTTGAAATGCAATTAAATATTGGATTGAAAGAGTATTACTTGATTTTGTTTTAAATTACATTTCTTTTTTTTTAATTACTAGACTTTAATACCAGAAAACATTTAAACTTATTAAACATGAAAAAGTAAAAAAAAAAAAAAAAAGTGCTGGGAATTGAAATAAATTTAGTATTCATCTGTTCCGAGACTTGAAATAAGGTGTTTCTTCTTCATTAGAAAATAAGATAAATGAGAGGACGGACATTTACTATTTTCGAAAGACAAATGACATAGTATGAAAAATTTAAATACAAAACATAGTAGAAAGCAATGGAATAACGTTTTTATTATTATTATTATTATTATTATTATTATTATTATTACAAAATATAGAAAAAATTAACCGATTGTTCAATAACTATTTTCATTTATACCATTACTTTCATAAAGCTTTTCTTTAAAGATAGTATTTTCCCTATTCTTCACATTTTATTAAACTTTTTTTAAAGAGTCTCGTTTTCACCACCATGATATGATTAAATATATGATTAAAAAAACTCATTTGATAAAATAAAATTCAAAATTGTCCACATTAAAATGTATATAAAATTTTTTTTCACAGAACTGTACGTTAATGTTGATAAAATTAGTTCATTTTTTACTTTCTTCTATCTTTACAAGAAGAAAGTATTGGATTCATGAAAATTTTCGAATTCCGGTTTTCGACGGATTTATACGTTTTAGGGGTCAGAGATTCCAAAAAACATGTTTTTACAAAATGTCTGTCTGTGACTCTGTGAGATATATGGACCAATAACAGCAACGGTAGAAGAAACGGGAGATAAGTGTTATTCAGTATTCATATTTGACGAACACTGGAATTTGTGGTTTGCCGGGATAGGAATGAACGCAGCAAGTAAAGGTATTGGGAGAATCCTTACTTGGAAATTTTAACGCAAGAGAGATTAGCAACGAGGTTAGATTTCTGTTTTATATGAAGCAGACTAGTGAATAAATACATGGATCGGACGAAAGAAGAGATTGGAAAAGATACGGGTACGGGATATTTGGCGCTGTTTTCCGGGACTGTAAATCGCTTTGAGCGCAAAAGAATATTATTGTTCAGTGTGACGTCAATCATGACGTTTTGCTTGGAAACTGATTCCAAACAAACGGTTGCTATGTTTCATATCTTATTAAATATAAATTGTAGAAAATGTTACCACTGCATATAAAGTATTAAAACGTATTACTATGAGATATAGCTGCAAAATATAGCTATAAAATATATTAAAAATAGAAAACACAGCATAACAACGGTTTGTTTGGAGTCAGTATCCAAGGCAAACGTGATATCTGACGTCACCACTGAAAGCGTCTATTGGGGTATATCGACAGAATCAGAGTTCAGCTATCGCTATTGCGATAATTAAAAAATAGCAATATTTGACCGATATATTGATAAATAATCCACACTTGAGAACACCTACAATCTCCTCATTTTATTTGGATCTTAATTTGTTTTCTAAAGATTTATTGGGGGGCGGGGGGGAGGGGTAATTTCATTAATAAAAATTGTAACGGAGGATACATATACGGAGGGTACAAATACGCTAGGTTTTATTTTATAATGCCATACTTATTTGAAATAGGATATGAAACTTGCAGTACATATCTCACAAGAAGCTTTATGTCTATGAATTAAAAACTTAATGAATTAATTAAAACTTCTTCCATTTTTAATTGAAAATATTTGTATTATATTTATGACAATTGTGCATAAAATGATAGGATGCATGCAAAATACTAAACTTAAAAAAAAGTCTAAGATTTATTTCGATTTCATTTGAACGGAATCTAATTTTTTAGGTGTTTAAAGTATCATATTGTATGAAGTTTATTTTTAATTTTTAATCTTCTATTGGCTTAACTAATTTGTTACAAAAATTTAACATTAAATGTAGAATTAATTGAATGAAATAACTTAATATCTGTCCCTTCTCGGTCTTAAACAATGTAGGAAATAAATTTTGTTTTTTTAATTTGTTCTTTAAATTATGTTTTTGTTTAATATGTCAAGTTTTTTAATAACTAATGCACTCAGACGAACGCATTTAAAAATTAATAGAGAGTATCATCATCAGGCTTTG
This sequence comes from Maratus speciosus, assembly GCA_963932465.1. Taxonomy (NCBI): domain Eukaryota; kingdom Metazoa; phylum Arthropoda; class Arachnida; order Araneae; family Salticidae; genus Maratus; species Maratus speciosus. The sequence goes on along the minus strand of OZ010786.1, from coordinate 142,609,621 downwards.
ATGTATGCAATATTGCATCACAATGTGGGATGCAGTTTACCAATGTGTAATTCAAAATGTTTCACCACTGTAGTAATACAGGTTCCGGTAGTTTGGACAAAAACTTCTAATCTGAACGTTAAAAATCTGTAATCAAAACATAAATATTAACTTCAGTTAAATTTAGATAACCTATTTCCCACTCAGGAACGCTATGAATGTAAATGTAAAGCGTGTTGAATCCTTACTGCTAATATTTAACAATATTATAGCTGTGATAGTGATACAACAAAAAATAAAAGTTTTACTTAAATTTTTAAACCTTATTCTCTCCCAAGGGGTGATGTAAACACATCAGAAAATTATTACCTAAGTTTAACTTGGGGTATAAATAGTTCTAATCTCGAAAAAAAAATACATTTTAAAATTTAAGTTATGTAATTCCCCACTAAGTTCGCTACCTGCGTAAAAATAGCTATCCACTAGAAACTTTTTACTAAAATATAAACTTGACCAAAGCAAAAACTCATTTTGAAAATATCCTTTTAATTTCCATTATGACGCCATATTCACCTTTTTAATTTTTGAAAAAAAAACTAGCTCAATTTAATATTTCACGTGAAAATCTTTCAACTAAAGAGAAATAAATTATTATTACGGCTTTTGAAATTTTTGCAACAATGAAGTGAAAATGTTACATTTTCTATGAAAAATGTCCGTTGATTTTCAATGGAAAAAGCGAAAATTGGAATTATTCAGAAAAATATTTTAATAATGTAAAAAAAAAAATGGCCCATGTTTCTCTCTGGGTTATAATTCATCCATATGCAAAGGCATTTTACCATTCGTTTTGACCCTAACGTCAGGCAAAAGTTTTTACACTTTAAATTTATAATATCAATAGAATTAGTAAAGAATAAACAATAAGTGGCATCAGGGACAAAAAGGTGGGAAGAAAAAATGAAAAAGTTACGATCTCCATAGGCTTTTCCATGTTAAATTAACATTGAGAAGTGACACTGGAAATAAATAAGTATTGCGCTGCCGTGCAATACTTAAATATAGTTGTCCATGAGAAAAAACCAGTTCTTTTAAATACAGTCCGACTGTATAAAATGTTTATCCTTCTAACTTATTTATCATATTAGTAAATGACAGTATAAATGAAAATTTTATTCATATCAATTAATTTCATTCATTACTCATTCATTTCAAATGAAAAATACTATAAATTATTGAAAAAAGGTATTTCTTTAACAAAAAACATATTCTATATTACATCTATACTTCATTATTAATTTTCCAATCAAAGAACAGAACAAACCTAACAAACAACAATAACAAAAAAAAAAAAAAAAAAAAAAACGGTTGCCGCTTTCAGTTGCCATTATCGTCTGCATGAGAAAAAAATAAACACTATAAAAACCATAGAGATAATTCAGTGTTGGATGAATGCCAACATCGGTTCCCTTTTCTCATGTAGACTTTTTCATGGTGCTGTGACCGGCGGTGACGTCATTAACATTGTATTAAAAGAGAGGCGAAATAGTAACTCAATGAGCGAAATAATGCGAACGATTTTAAAATGTGAATGACTCACCATAACAGCTCTGTGCTTGTTTACATTAGGAAAATTAAACACGGTTTCTGAAATGGTTTAACGATAGCTCAACACATTAAACTTTTCTAATAGAAAAATATGCTGAACATATGCTGTTTTTATTAGAAAAATGCGCTGAACAGACGTGATTCAAGATAGAAGAAATAAATGTAAAAAAAATTTGAAACACATACTTTCATTAATATTCACGAAAATGTATTTTTTTAATGCTCTAAAAAGTGAAAAATTTTTGGGATTGAAATGAAATTGTTTTATTTTCTCATGTCCAAGAAAAAAAAAAGGGAAACCTTGGGCGCCAATTCAATTTAACTTTTGTTTAAGTTTTTTTATGATATTATATTATGTACGTTACCTATGTATATATAAGTATATAAAGTTGGCGCCCGCGCTTTCATTTTTTCCCCTTGATCATGGGAAAATAAAACAATTTATTTTCAAGCGCAAATATTATTAGCCACTTTTTAGTGGATTTAAAAAATATATAGGTACAGATGTCATATTCGCCCCATATTGGCGCGATTTTTTCGGTTGCCAATTTGGCAAAAACATCAACAGCATAAACAACATAATCCGGGTTACCACATCAAGCAAAGTAACGACAATTTGGCGCAAGTTAAGTACCTGTTGCCTATATGATATTGGCGACAGAAAAAAATCGCGCCAATATGGGGCGAATATGACATCTGTACAAAAAAATATATATATTTGGTACTTCTTAGTTATCCTGTCGACCAATTTCGCCAAATTATACACATTAACATATTTTTTTATTTTAAATAATGAAAGAACAAATAAATTAGTAAAACATTAATAAAAATACAAATAAAACGTCGAATTAATGGTTTTATTGGCCATTATTGGCATTTAATTTTACAATTAATTAATTAATGGCAACCATTATTGGCAATTATTCTTACAATTTGGTGACAGTAATTTGGTCGACGGGATAACTAAGAAGTACCATATATTTTTTATGCATTTTTGAAGAATTTTAATAAAAGCATGTCTTTCAAAAAAAATAAATAAATAAATAAAAATTTAGAAAAATACATATATTTTGTTTTTAATATTGCACAGATGTCATATTCGCCCCATATTGGCGCGATTTTTTTCCCGACGCCGATTTGGCGAAAGCATCAACAGCATAAACAACAACATCCCGGTTACCATATCAAGCAAAATAGCGACACTTTGGTGCCGGTTAAGTATACATTGCGTATATGACATTGGCGTCGGAAAAAAATCGCGTCAATATGGGGCGAATATGACATCTGTGCCTTAATATTTTAGTCAAACAACTCTTTTTTAGTCTTATTTTACATTTATTTTAGGCACAGATGTCATATACGCCCCACATTGGCGCGATTTTTTTCCGACGCCAGCTTGGCGAAAATCTCGTTACCATATCATTTATATCCGGGTAACCATATCAAGCAAAATAACGACACTTTGGCGCCAGTTAAGTACCCGTTGCGTATATGATATTGGCGCCAGAAAAAAATCGCGCCAATATGGGGGCGTATATGACATCTGTGCCTTATTTTATTCTCTTTTTTTTTGTACAAACTATAGCGCAGATAGTGCAAAGTAATAGACATTTTGGTACTTTTCCACTGTAGGCGTCTTGGCGATTTTTTAAAAAGCTTGTTGTAATTCGGGTATCAGAGAGTGAGATTTGTGATCAAATCATATAAACAGCTATGAAAATCAAATAAACAAACTTTTAAGTTTATTTATATCGTCTATAAATATTTTACTTATATCTATATTATTGTTGTTTTTTATATACAATTTGCTTCTGTTTGTATACAAAAATAGTTAATACAGTTGTTTCTGTGTATTAAATAAATTGTGTAAATATTGAAAGATTACTTGTGTAGTATATGAAACAGTGAATAAGTTGCCAAATTTCATTTTCTGGTACTTTTCCGTTATACGGGCACCATTGCCGCCAAGCGTAATAGTTGGCGCAAAATGAAAATCATGTGAATTGAAACATTTGAAAAATAAAAGAAAAAACATGAAGATAAAGTGAGCATTTAAAAAATAGGTACTTCTTAGTTATCCCGTCGACCAAATTACTATCGCCAAATTGTAAGATTAATTGCCAATAATGGTTGCCATTAATTAATTAATTGTAAGATTAAATGCCAATAATGGCCAGTAAAACCATTAATTCGACGTTTTATTTGTATTTTTATTAATGTTTTACTAATTTATTTGTTCTTTCGTTATTTAAAATAAAAAATTATGTCAATGTGTATAATTTGGCGATTTATATAATTTGGCGAAATTGGTCGGCGGGATAACTAAGAAGTTCCAAAAAATATAACATTTGAAAATTACAGACTTTTATGAACTATTTTATTAAATCACAAATATATACTTAAAATAAGTGAACAAATAACTGTTATAGAATAGAGTAATAAATTAAAACTCATATTAAACGGAACAGATGTCATATATTCCCGCGGCCGCCATCTTGGATTTTTTCTTGGCGTGAAAACCCCTTTTCCGCCAAGTAGTAAATGTCGTCACGCAGCGATTTATGCGTTTGTTAGGATTAACGAAAATAAAATGTAAAACATCGCAAAGAAATCTCAAAATATCGAAGATGGCCGCCGCGGGAATATACAGCATCTGGCACAGATATCATATCATATTGGCGCAATTTTTTTCTGACATTAATGTCATATACGCACAGGGTACTTAACTTGCGCCAAAGTGTCGCTATTTTGCTTGATATGGTAACTCAGATATAGATGATATGGTAAAGAGGTTTTCGCCAAAATGGCGTCGGTAAAAAGTCGCGCCAATAAGGAGCGTATATGACATCTGTGTCCAGCATCTAAGCCTTGTTTTCCATTGCCGCCATTAAAGTTTCAGCTGTACGATCGGGAATAGGAGTAAGAAAAAATCCTCGTGTTTCACGACATAAAACACCTAACACCCACTGAGGAGGAAGAAAACGTCCTACGTTGCTTTTTTTTCTGGTAAAAAGTCTTTCATCTACTTCTATGATTTTATTAGGTCCACCGATTTTTCTGTTTTGCCTTGAACACAAAGCATTTGCACAAACTTCTCTCAAAGAACTATTCCAGTCAGCTGTTGTGTTGTGATTCATATCAAGTTGCAGCTCACAAAACTCAATCGATGTCAACTCTTGGCACCATAAATATATAAACTTTAAAGCATTAAGAAAAGACAACCGCGATCCTTCAAATCAGGGTTGGCATTAATCGATTACTTTTTTAATCGATTGATTAGTCGATTTAAGATTCAATCATACGAAATTGACGCCTAATTCAATTTATCATGATTGAAATTGAAAAAGTAATTGCTCTTTAAAAAGTTTTTTTATGATTTTTTCAATCTGCATGAATTTAATCGTGATTAATTTAATCATTAATTACATAGATAAAAATTAAATATGACTGCCCTGTTTACTTTCTTAAATTCGCTTTCATTGCTACGAAATTCTTTTTAAGAGTCTCTATACGATTTTACTTATTGATTATACAGTGTCACACAAAATTAGTCATATATATAAACCGAGGTCAATATGTTTAAATTATTTAGGGAGGATTAGGGGCAATTGAAATCCGCTTAATAAAACTTATATATTCTTTTATAATTATTTTAGGCAAATAGGAGCAATATTATCAATCATTTGATAGTCACAAATCGATGGCGATAGTCGCTGCTCCCTCATAGACTGTACTTCATGTCGGTGCCACTACCTTCAATGGATGCAGAAGCGAAAAATTTTGAAATTGCGATTTTTATTATATCGATGGGGAGAGAAACTTGAAATTTTCGTGATGGTAATTACTTAAAAGTTTTAAATTCTATGTAAGAACAGTTTCTAAAAAAATCGAAAATTAAAACTGTGAAATCAGCAAAAAGTGTTCAAAAACGTCCTAAATTACGATTTCAATGGAATTGTTAAGGATAGAAAATTTTAATTTGATGTGAATGTTACTTTTAAGACTAGTCTCACAGAACAGTTAAAAAGTTTAGATATTTAAAAGGTTGATGAATGACGAAAAGCGTTAAAAAAAAGTTTAAAATTACGATTTTTGTGGAAATGTTAAGGATACAAACTTGAAATAATACACGGTTTCTACTTTTAAGACAAAAATATATGCGCCTTACACTTTTAGGTAGATTTCGTAAGAAATACTACCTATTGCAGTCGTTACCATAGTGCGACTTTTGAAAAATTCCTTCATAACTTTTCATTATAGGACCCCAGGAACCCAAAACCACCCCCACCTAAAAAGTATATATATATATATATATATATATATATATATATGTATGCATGTACTAAATTTTGTCCGCACGATAAAAGTCGCAATTATGCACGAATCATCTTCAAACTCGCCAACAACTTTGAGATGGCTAATATCTCGGCGGGGATTGAAAATGGGTGAAATCGGCCCAAGAGGGTGGAAATGGGGAGGGTTCAAAATTTTGAATACTGTCTTAACATGATTCTGATAAAACCAGCTCTTACACAACAATGGCAGGAAAAAAATAAAAGTTTTTCGTTATAGCAGTTGCCAACAATTAAAAAAAATACAAATAATAAAATTCTCACCACAACAATTACTTTTCTTTTGCAAAATTTTCACGTGTAAAATTAAATAGTTTGACAAATTGAAAACAAAGTGAATATTACGTCATAAGTTTCCTAGAGCAAGATTTCAGCATGAAAACTCAAAATAAATAGTTTGACGAATTAAAAAAATATGTATATTTCGTCATATTGGAAATATAATGGACCTCAGCAGGTGAATATGTAACGCCATGTAAGTTTGAAGAAACGTATTAAAACATGATAAAAACCCGACTATGGAAATATTAACATATTTTAACACTTTAAGGTTCTCTGAATTTTTTGTAGCCATTTTTTAAACCTATTCAATATATATGTGTGTGCGTGTTCGTGTATATTACAATTTTCACAAAAAGTTTAGCTCCCTACAGCTCGCTCTTTGTGAAGAAACTGGGTTTTATCTCTAATCTTGATTTAAGTTTTGTTGGAGAATTTAGTACTTAAGATCGAAATCTACCTCCGCCTGTAGGCCCGAGCCGGCAGGAATTTTTTTAAATTGAAATATAAAAAGCTGTGGGAGAAAAAGCGCCTTTTAATGGGAAATATAAGAAATTTTCATAAAAATGTATTTTTTTGTTCCTTCTTGAATGGCAGTAATTTTCAAGTTAAAAATAGAAAAGATTCAACTCAAATTTTTTATAAGTTTCCAGTGTAGAAACTCCTAACGGAAAAGAAAAAAAAATATCTATATTTAACCATACTTAATGACCCCCCTTCCCTTGGAGCGATGACATGTCACCTCCCGGAAGATTTGAGATTTTGTATTTACAATGGTCAAAAAGTGAAATCCCCCTCCTCCTCCGGAGCCACAAAAATCCCTCCGGGAGAAAAGTACCTTAATTAAACACTATTAATGAATAAAATAAAATCTTAAGATTTGTGTACCAAGTGTATTTCCCTTAATTGCAACTCATTTAAACTTTGAAACAAAAAAAAAAAAAAAAAGATACATATATATATTTTTTTTTGGAATTTTAATCTAATTAAATATAAAGAAATGATCAATAAATATTATTTATTAAGCTTACAACTATTTTTACAGAATACATGTACATATGTTTAGACAATTTTTAAACAGTTTAAAGAATTGAAAGGGGGGAAAAAAAAGATTCTGTACCAGATAACTGATTTGCTGCTGCAAATTGCGTTTAATAAACGTACTAAATTACGCTAAACATACGTCATTACGGTAACATACAAAATTAAGCTTATATCATAAAAATAAACTTGCAACAAACTGATGAAGAAAGTCCATCGTAAAAGCAAAATGAAACAGTTTGATGTCAGCTTCACATCATAAAAATGTAAGAATAAATCAAAGGGGATGCTTTGCATCTTCCCCCATTCTCGTCAAAGTAATATTGAATTAACCTTTAACTGATGCCACATAAATTGTCGCATAACTACTGTGAAGTGGTCTGTGAGACCGCTCTATCGAAAGAAGAATAAAAGACGCGATTAAATTTCAGCATAGTGTTTTTGTACTAAACTTTTTGTGCAGTACTGTTACAATTAAAATTCCCTTATTCAAAAGTCTCTGGTGGCAGTATTAAAGTTCCAAACGAAGCAAAATTTCGGTGATATTTGTAGTTAAACTGAAAGTTACAAGTTAAACTATAAAAAATGAAAAAAACAGTGGTCTGTGAAGCTGGTAACATGAGTTAAAGGTTAATATTTGCCTGTCCTTTTTTAGTTTTTTGTACTCCTTTGTGCACTCTTGGAATATGGAATGTTGGATAAGGTCAAAAACTTAAATTTAAGAAGTTTTTATTACTTATTATTTTTTCTGTTTTTTAATCAATGCTTAGTATTTAATTATTAATCATCTAGTATTATTTAGATAACCTTTACTCCAAGTTGTAAGTATCAACTGTTATAGAGCGGGTGTCGTGAATAAAAGGGACTCAGGCATAGAATTACGAGAAAAAATTATGATGTAGGACAACATTATTAAGACTAAATAAAATAATGACTGGCCTGTCTTGGCTTCATTGTATTTATATACAGTTTTCTTCATTCGAAAAATATTCAGAACTTAAAAAAAAAAATCAAGTCATACCGAGCCCGACCAGAAAGAGTCAAAACCTACTCGAAACCGAAACAAATCCAAAATATTTAAAGAGAAGCCTATCCAAGACAAGACCCGATGCAAGACCTTAGCAGCGATCAAGAGCGATTAAACCAGAAAAAGCTTCAAAAAAGATAAAATAAAGGCCCCAAAGCGAGAACAATACATGAAGATTTCAATCATAAAGATTTCAATCATTAGATTGACTAATTAGATTTACTATTTAGATTAAGAATTGATTTAATCGTAAAAAAGCAAACGATTACAACCAAATAATCATTGGTCATTAGTCTATGAGTAGGATTGAATTGATTTAATCGTAATCAAAGCATTGATTACATTAAAATAATCACTGATCGTTAGTCTATGAGGTGGATTGAAACTAAGCTTAATCGGTCAATCTTTAATCATGATTAAAAAAATAATCGTTAACTTTCAATCGTTAATATAATTAAAATTTTGCACAACCCTGCTTCAAATCATGTTTTCTGTCGTATTCCTACGCTTTCTCGGCATGATCGTAAGCTACATCTCCATTTCGGATTTTCAAACCATGTTTTCTGTCGTATTCCTACGCTTTCTCGGCATGATCGTAAGCTGCATCTCCATTTCGGATTTCCAGAACTCATCCATAATTCCATTTCATGGTTTTTTGAACACAACATTTTATTATGAAGAATTCCAAATTCCTGAAACAGTTTTATCGCAATTTTCTCATCATCTGGTAATTGCCAAATGGTAAAATCCATTTCAGCGTCAGCAGTAAAAGTAAATTATAACTTCGTAAAAAAAAAAATATTTTCAATTCGAATAGTAAATCAAATAGCTTTTAAGGTTAAATAATAACAATTTACGCGATTCACGTTTCATAAATAGCATATCATAATGTTCCGCATGGTTTACAATAAAAATCCTTTTCACGATCAGGGTTGAAATAATTGGCTCATTAGCATACATTTTGGCATAGTGTCCGTATAACGGAAAAGTACTCATTTTCTCTATCCCGCCAAGGTCCTATACTGGAAAAGTACCTAAAGCACATTAAAATCGGGTAGTTAGGAGCTCGGACAGTACAGCGCCGTCTATTGGCGGTTATATTATTAGTAGCATCGGGATGAAGATGTAAAGACGTACATTTTCGTATATTACACTTTTAAATTCTCATCCATAGATTCTGAAAAAAAAAATCCCCTTAAAAGTACGGAGTTAAAGTTATATTGCGGTGACCTCGATTATGAAAGATTAATGGTTTTAAATGAGAATTTCGCCAAAAAAGCCAGCTATCGCCAAGTTGGCTTCATATATAACAACTTATTTCTGTCGCCAAATTTGGCGATATTTTTTTCAAATTTGGCGATGTTTTGCCAAGTTGGTCGACCTTTGGCGCTACTGTGGTTATTAGTATTTTTCAACAATTACTGATTACATCATTACAATGAGGCAGTTCTACCGGAATCGTGAGGGACACACAGAGACTTGGATTTTATATAAATAGATTATTATTATTATCGGAGGCGACACTAAATTCTGAAAAAGCAGAATTCCTGTTTTCTAGTTATTATGTTTGGTGTACGAAGTGAAGCATTAGATCGTATTGTGGTGAGATCGATCAAATAAGTAATTACACTTGATTCCAATTTTGCGTATTTTAAAGTTCAATTACACAGTGAGTAAGCCAAACCCACAGATGTTTTTGTTATTGTTATTATTATTATTTATATTTTAAATTCACATGTCAAGTAGGGTTTGGCGATGTCTAAAATGAATATCGTGATAAATCGGCAGCTTTATATCACGATATTCCGATATATCGATATTGCGACATATGAAAAAATATATATATGTACATTTATAATATATGTATAACATCAATATACATTATATATTTTATTAAGGATTAAAATTAAAATATCTACCCTATATATATAAAATCCTAATGAAACGAATTTATGAAACGAATATATGAAACGGCTGAAATGTAACGATTCTTTGAATCGACTGATTAAACAACTGATTATGTTTCACGGAGATTTCTCCTAAAAAAAGGAATACTTTACAATGAAATTAACACCAAAAATTAGTATTGATCCGCAGATCTCAAAACTGGTATTAGAATTTTTAAATTCGAATTAGTTTTCAAAATAGTAATTTTTTTTCTAATTTTAAATACTTTTTTTCTAATGATGGCAACTCAAATTTTGATCATAACAGATTTTTTTTTTTTCAGATTTTAGAAAAGGTTACAATTTTAAACTAATTTGGCGAGAAGATTGGCCTCCCTTAAATGTATGCTAAGAAATGTATCATGTTACTTTTATTCATAATACAATTTGTGTTTCATTATCATTTTATTTAATACAAAACTTTCATATAAAACTTAAACATTTAAAATAAATGGCTTTCAGCTCTTTCTTTTTTTTAAACGAAACGAAAAGAAAAATATTAGGCACAGATGTCATATATGCAACGGGGTACCTAATTGGCGTCAAAATGGCGTTATTTTGCCTGACATGGTAACCCGGCTATTACATCTTATTTATTAATAAATGTTTATTTGAATTTATTTCCTTTTTATTTACAAAAAATTTTATAAATTGTTTTGTTCTATAGTTATTAATTAAACTTTTTTTTAATTTATTGTTATTTCATTTTTAAAATAATCGAAAATAATTTAAAAATACATATGTTACGGGTATTCGAAAACGAGGTTTTCGCCAAATCATCGTTAAAAAAAAAAAAAATCACGCCAAACCGTATATGACAATGCAACAAATAATGACATTTAATTTCAAATTCAAAGCAACTACTTCCATCGTCAACCAATTTCGCCAAATTATACAAATTGACATATTTTTTTTATTTTAAATAACGAAAGAACAAATAAATTAACGGCACAGATGTCATATACGCCACCACTTTGTCGCCAGTTAAGTACCCGTTACGTATATGACATTGGCGTCAGAAAAACATCGCGTCAATATGGGGCGTATATGACATCTGTGCCAAATTAGCATAACATTAATAAAAATACAAATAAAACGTTGAAATAAAAATCACTTGATGGCGTAAACACATGTAACTTCCTTAAAGTCAAGTGAATGTGACATTTACGATCAACCATGATTGGCATTTAATCTTATAATCTGGCGACAGATTTTTGGTCGATGGGATAACGAAGGACTTATTAATATAGATTATAAGGAAGAATATATTCTTCTTCATTTTCTTCTACAACATTTTTTAATGCTCCATATTTTGTAACGTATGGGTTGTATTTTTCTAAAATTTCTGTTATTTCACCAATGTAACGATGTAAGTTAATATTTGATTGAAATGTTGACCTATACTGCAAAGCATCACCAGGTTCGTACATATAAATCTGACCACAATATGATTTATTACTTATACGTGAGCCATAAAGGCATGTTGGAGCGATATGATGTACCTGCCCGTGAACTATGTCTTATATTTTACAAGAGGACCTGATAAACGAGTATATAATAAGCCTGCAACATCCGAATGTGCAGCGATAATTGTTTCAAAGGAAGGCATAGTGCCAGATTTTGATTTATGTGTTTATCCCAAATTTAGCAACGAAAGTGTAATGCTACTAAAACTATCTATGCATATAGACCCTTTGTGTTTCCCGCTATTGTTTCCAGGTGGTGATTTAGGTTGGACACCCGGTATATTCCAGACAGGAAACAATAAAAAAAAAAAAACAGACATCGGTTCTGCAATACTATGCTTATCACCTGATGTACAGGGATATAGATAACTTCAATTCAATTTATTATGGAGGTAGATTGCATCAGCACTATGTTATTCACGCGTACATCCGTATAGAAAATAAACGTCTTAATTACCATCTCCATAATCAAGACAAACTGAGAATTGAATGTTATCAGGGACTAATGGATCATGTCTCAAGAAGTACATTAAATAACCCACACAATTTTCAGAATCGGGCAAAACTGGGTAGTATATTTGTTCTGCCTTCTTCATTTATAGGGAGCCCAAGACATATGCAACAGTTATATCAAGATGCAATGGCCATTGTGAGAAAGTATAGGAGACCTGATCTTTTTGTAACCATGACGTGTAATCCGGGTTGGCCAGAAATGAAGAGAGCATTGAATAACTTTAAACACATTAAGATGGAATCATATGATACTCCATTACTTATTGTAAGATTATTCCATTTAAAATTAAAAGCACTTCTACAAGAAATATTAAGCGGAAAAATATCTGGGACTATCATTGCATATGTGTATATATAATAGAGTTCCAGAAACGTGGATTGCCACATGCACACATGCTTTTTACAATAAAACATGATCAAAAACTAAAAACTCCAGAACAAATTGATAATTGCATATTGGCAGAGATACCGGAGGAATGGCCGTTGAAAGGAAAGGTTATTAAACATATGCTACACGGACCGCATACAAATGATTCACCGTGTTTAAGTGAAAACGGAGAATGCTCTAAAAAGTTCCCAAAAAAGTTTATGTACCAAACAGAAATGAATGAAAAAGGATGTCCACATTATAAACGACGTAATAATAAAGCAGAAGCAAATCATTATAACAGGAAAGTGGGTGGACAATTAGTAGCAGTGGAGAATACAATGGTGGTTCCTTATAACCCTTATCTTCTAATGAAGTATGATTGTCACATTAATGTGGAGTATTGTACTTCAGTATCAGCAACGAAATATATTCACAAATACATCTACAAAAGGCACGACAGAGCTCAAGTCAGTTTTAAAAAACTGGATAATAATACTGAAATAATCAATGAAGAAATTCATGATGAAATTACTTCATATGTTGATGATAGATATGTGGGACCCACTGAAGCAGCTTTGAGAATATTAGAAACGCCATTACATGGTAGATCACATGCTATTTATAGATTGCCTGTTCATTTGCATCTGCAGCATAATGTACTTTACAAAGAAGTCGATGAGGAGGAAGCTTTAGAAAAAACAAAACAGCTTTGACAGCACATTTTGAACTGAATAAAGTTGCTCCTGCTGCTAGAAATATTCTTTATAAAAATATACCTGATTTCTTTCTGAATCCTAAAAAAACATGGATTAAACGTGACAAGAAAGTCAAAATTATTGGAAAGGTCTGTTCTGTTAGCCCAAGAGATTCTGAAAGATTTCACTTAAAACTACTATTAAAATTTGTTCCAGGTGCCACATGTCACAATGATCTAAAACTTTATGAAGAAAAAATGCACGAGTCTTTCAGGGAAGCTGCAGTAACCAGAAACTTATTATACACTGACGCTATTGTTTATGAAATATTTGATGAAGCTGTTGAATTCATGATGCCCAGTCAACTAAGATTATTTTATGGTACTTACCTTATTGGGGAAATCCCAACCACAGCTTTGAATATTTGGGACAAATATAAAAAACACTTCTGCGAAGGATTTTACGATAATCATGAATATCGAGCTTTACAGCACATAGCCTCAATCTTAGAATCTGAAAATTTTACATATAAACATTTTAATCTACCCGATCCTAATACGGATTTGCAATTCATTGAGACAGAGAGAGAACGAAATTTAAGAGTAGAACGGGAATTAACTAAAGGTATAGAAATGGAAAGAAATTTCAATAAGGACCAGTTACTTATACTCGATTGGATATTGTCTTCGATATTTACAAAAAGTGATGACAGAATTTTCTTCGTGGATGGACCTGGCGGAACTGGCAAAACGTATCTTTATACCTGCCTCATCCATTTTTTTGCGCGAAAATGAGAAAAAAGTTATCACTGTTGCGTGGACTGGAATCGCTTCCATATTGTTGCCAGGAGAAACAACAGCCCATCGTGCATTTAAATTGCCAATAGAAATAGATTCATATTCCAAATGTTATTTGAAAAATCCTGACGACAAAGTTAACTTATACGAAACAGATGTAATAATTTGGGACGAAGCTTCAATGATTCCAAGCAGAGCAGTGGAAATGGTTTATGAGTTACTTCAAGATCTCTGTAATGACAGCAGGCCTTTTGGAGGTAAATTTGTACTTTTCAGTGGAGATTTTCGTCAAATTTTACCCCTTTTGAAACATGCTTCACCCTCAAAAATTATTAATTCCACGTTAAAGTCAACGCTAATATGGCCAAAATATACCCAATTTAAATTAACAAAAAATATGAGATCATCTGATGTTGAACATGCAAGTTGGTTATTAGACGTTGGCAATGGTACCATTCAAATTTTACAAATCTCAGATAGCTGGAAATTTTCAGACATAATTGAATTTATTTATGACGCATCTATTTCCTCAAATACAGATTTATCAGATAGAATTATACTGGCCTGTCATAATGCTGATGTACGTGTATTAAATAACAAAATATTAAATTTGGTTGAGGGAAAGGTTCATATCTACAGAAGCATAGATACTGCTAAACATCGAGGTGTAGATCAAACGGATGAAGATGTTCAGTTAGAATATCAAATTGAGTATCTAAATTCGTTAAATTTTCCTGGATTCCCTGTACATAAATAACAATTGAAAATAGCATCCGTTGTTATGCTTATTCGAAATCTAAGTATTAAGAATGGGATCTGTAATGGAACGAGATTACAAATAGTAAAGTTGCAAAAGCATTTTATAGCCGGTAAAATCATGACTGGGGATCACTCTGGAGAAGTTGCATTTCTTCCCCGTATTAATCTGGATACAGGAGAGAGTAATACAAGCAGATTACCATTTATTCTGCACAGAAGACAATTTCCTGTCGTGCTAGCATTTGCTATTACTATAAGTAAAGCACAAGGACAAAGTTTTGACCGTGTTGGAATATACGTGGATAGACCATTGTTTTGCCATGGTCAGTTATATGTTGCTTTATCCAGATGCCGATCAAAAAGTGGAATAAAAATTCCATGCTCTTGGTCTATTACAAATGTTGTTTGGAAAGATGTATTGTAAGCATATATATATTTAAATAAATGAGTGCTGGTTTTAATATGTGTTGCTGAATTATCAAAGATTAAGTGCAATTATAATAAAAAAGTGAACGAAATGCACGATTTTGGTAAGATCGGGGGTATAGCTTCGGGGGTTGGCGCACGTAAGGCGCAGGGGGCAGAGCCCCCGAGTATATATATATATATATCATTCTCAAATAGATTGATAAAAAACTATGTATAAATAAGCAAATCTAAATAAATAAATGCTAAAAGAAACTAGTAGAATGTGACAATGGCAACAATTTCTTCAATTTCTACGTGTTATTACTTCAAAATTCGCTATCACAGAGGCAAAATTAAATAACAATCTATGCCCATCATGAATATTCTAAAGATATAGGTGCACTAAATTGTATGCATTTAAAAGGAAATATAAGCGTCACATCTTTCAAACAAATCATTGAATTTCAGCACCAACCTTTTTAGATGTCTGTAACCAAAATTCCTAATCTAAAAATCATAAAAACATTACCTGTTGGACAGTATACACCCAAACCTAAGAAATATCTACTTATGTGAAACCGTAACAGAATAAGGTGTTTGATTAAAATTCGTGCATTAGTTTTTGAGATACAGATATCGCTAAAATTGTGGAAAATGCAGCATAGCAGCGCCACCTATTGGACGATTAACACTAACACTTAATCAGCAACAAGTTATGTCAACGTCTGTCTGAATTTGAAATGTTGTGAAAATACGTGCGATAATTCTTGAGAAAAAGCTATGGCAGAAATTTTGAAAAATACAGCATAACAGCGCCACTTATGGGCTATAAACACCAAACACTAATCAGTAAAATTTATGTCTACGTCTAAGTCTAACTGAATCTGAAGTTTGATAAATATCAGCGCATTAGTTCTTCAGATAGAGCTATTGCGAAAATCGTGAAAACTCAGCACAGTAGCTCCGCCTGTTGGGTCATTTACACCAAGAACTAATCAGCACCAATTTACAAGGTGTAACTGAATTTGAATTGTGACAAAAATCCGTGCATTAGTTTTTGAGATAAAGTTATTGCGGATATCGTAAAAAATGCACCTACCTATCAAGTAATTTACACTAATTTATAACGAGATATAAAAGAATCTAAAATTTTGTTAAATTCCGTGCATTAGTTCTTGAGATAGAGCGCCTACAAAATTTGTGTTACAAAGAGACAGACAAAGTTTTTTAAAAATAGTCAAATCGTGTTCAAGACTTTTTAAACATATAAATCGGTCGAAACCCGGATCACAAAATTTTCATGAATCCAATACTTTCTTCTTGTAAAGATAGTAGAAAGTAAAAGAACTAAAAAAAATCGTTAACAGAGAGAGAAAAATAATAGTTTGGTCAAAGTCAATTTTTTAATTGTTTATCTATACTAATCTATTCTACACTAATATTATAAAGAAGTAAAAATTGTTTATTTGTAGGAGGTAAGCTATGGAACTTACCGAACCGATTCCAAAAGTAATGGTATCTAAATGATGGTGTTAGTCCAACTTAGAACATAGGCTATATCTTATGTCCGTGCCACTGGGCAAAAGGGGGTGCAGGAGCAAAAAACGTTCTAAAAATACGATTTTTCTGTTACTGAAAGGCCTAGAAACATGAAATTTTGAATGGCAATCTCTCTATTCTAAAAAAAAAAGTAACTACCGCTGTCACCGCCGCCGGTTTTGAATTTTTTGTGACCGGAGGTCTTTCTTCGTTAATATTAAGAAAAATAATGCATACAAAAATATGAAAATCAGTAGTATTATACAGAAATGTTTGATAAACACGCTGATGCAGACAGTTTTCAAATAGAAGAATTATTTTAAGAGATATTTAATGCTAAAGTTGGACAAAATCGTTCCACTAAAAAAATTTTATAGGAGCAAAAACTATACATCGGAATTTAATAATTTTTAGATCATTTTATACGTTATAATTTCCCGGTTTGCAGAATTCATTTATTTTTTTAATTTGACTCATTTTTAGAGGTTTCATTTCTATTTTAAATTAAAATTTTCAGCATTTCGAGAGATATTTTTTACTTATTTTAGAAAATTGTACTAATTTAACCTGTTGCCAACTGTATAACCAATGGAAACAATAATGTTTGTTCAAATTAAAAATTTATTTACACGTGACTATTATAAACAGGAAAAATCATTTGGAATTAGAATTAAATAATTATGTACAAAAAGCAGGAACTTATTAAAAATTACGTCATAAAAAGTATACACGTGAATTTTAAAAGAGAAAGGATATTGTAAAATAATAAATTCCTTAACATGCGTTAGAAGTCTTAAATAGGAGAAATTACGTTATATTTACGTCACATTACAGTTATTACATAAAATGAACACAAAATAATATTGCAAAACAGTTTAAATTTAGAAATTGCACTAGACATTTATTTGATATTTTGAGAGGATCTTTTCAACTATTTTTGTTAGGAAAGCGTAAATAATATTTCATTTCTAACAAAAGTATTTTCACGTGAATATTTAAAAGAGAAAGAATAGCTTGGTCAAAATTACGTCAGATTAAAAACGATTAATTTAAAATGTCTCATTTAAAAGAACTTTCTTTTCGCTTTGTTAAAAAATACCAGGAGACAAAGACTCTGTTTACTTAATTCCTTTTATATTAGCTTATTTTGAAATGTTGTTACACGTGTCTACGTCATCAAGTTATTTTTATTTCGACGTTTTATTTGTATTTTTATTAATATTGTACTAATTTATTTGTTCTTTCGTTATTTAAAATAAAAATTACGTCAATTTGTATAATTTGGCGAGTGGTTTGGCGATTTATATAATTTGGCGAAATTGGTCGACTACTGGGTAATCAAGTAGTACCGCAGCGGATTTGGCGTTAAAATTCCCCAATCAAAGAGAAATGAATAGAAATCCGTTTATAGGGAGATCGCCACTGTTTTTTAAATTATAATTCAATCTTTCGAAATCTTTTTAAAGCCAACCAAATTAGCTTGCATTTAGAGTCTGCGGTGTCTGGACGGGGGTTGGTGAGCGTAGCTCGTAGGGGGCGGAGCCTCCTAGTTACTTATAAGATACTAACTATTTCTAAGGACATTTCGTAAAAAAAATCGAAATTAAAAAGAGGTGGAAATGCGCGAAAAGAGTTAGTTCTAAAAAACATTCTAAATGGCGATTTTTACGCAATTTCAGGAACTACCAAACCGATTTCAAAAATAATGCTGTCAAAATGATGGTGACCAGGGTTGGCATTAATCGATTACTTTTTTAATCGATTGATTAGTCGATTAATGATTCAATCATACGAAATTGACGCCTAATTCAATTTATCATGATTGAAATTGAAAAAGTAATTGCTCTTTAAAAAGTTTTTTTATGATTTTTTCAATCTGCATGAATTCAATCTTGATTAATTTAATCGTGATTAATTTAATCAGTAATTACACAGATAAAAATTAAATATGACTGTCCTGTTTACTTTCTTAAATTCGCTCTCATTGCTACGAAGTTCTTTTTAAGAGTCACTATACGATTTTCCTTATCGATTATACAGTGTCACACAAAATTATTCATATAAACCGAGGTCAATATGTTTAAATTATTTAGGGGGGATTAGGGGCAATTGAAACCCGCTTATTAAAACTGATATATTCTTTTATAATTATTTTAGGCAAATAGGAGCAATATTATCATCATTTGATAGTCACAAATCGATGGCGATAGTCCCTGCTTTCTCATAGACTGTACTTCATTTCGGTGCCACTACCTTCAATGGATGCAGAAGCGAAAAAGTTTTGAAATTGCGATTTTTATTACATCGATGGGGAGAGAAACTTGAAATTTGCGTGATGGTAATTACTTAAAAGTTTTAAATGCTATGTAAGAACAGTTTCTAAAAAAATCGAAAATTAAAACGGTGAAATCAGCAAAAAGTGTTTTAAAAACGTCCTAAATTGCGATTTCAATGGAATTGTTAAAGAAATTTTTTTTTTAATTTGATGTGGGTGTTACTTTTAAGACAAGTCTCACAGAACAGTTAAAAAGTTTAGATATTTAAAAGATTTAAATGAATGATGAAAAGCGTTAAAAAAAAGTTTAAAATTATGATTTTTGTGGAAATGTTAAGGATACAAACTTGAAAATATACACAGTTGCTACTTTTAAGACAAAAATATAAGCGCCTTACACTTTTTTTAAATTGAAATATAAAAAGCTGTGGGAAAAAAAGCGCCTTTTAACGGGAAATATAAGAAAATTTCATAAAAATGTATTTTTTGTTCCTTCTTGAATGGCAGTAATTTTCAAATAGAAAATAGAAAAGATTCAACTCAACTTTTTTATAAGTTTCTAGTGTAGAAACTCCTAACGGAAAAAAATGTATCTATATTTACCCATACTTAATGACCCCCCGCCCCCCATGGAGCGGTTACGTGTCACCTCCCGGATGATTTGAGATTTTGTATTTACAATGGTCAAAAAGTGAAATACCCGCCCCCCTCCTCCCGAGCCACAAAAATCCCTCCCGGAGAAAAGTGCCTGAATTAAACACTGTTAATGAATAAAATAAAATCTTAAGATTTGTGTACCAAGTGTATTCCCCTTAATTGCAACTCATTTAAACTTTGAAACAAAAAAAATATATATATATACATATATATATATAAAAATATATATATATATTTTTTTGTTGTTGTTGTTGTAATTTTAATCTAATTAAATATAAAGAAAATTATCTATAAATATTATTTATTAAGCTTACAGATATTTTTACAGTGCAAATTTACATATGTTTAGACAATTTTTAAACAGTTTAAAGAATTGAAAGAAAAAAAAAAGATTCTGTATCAGATAACTGATTTGCAGCTGCAAATTGCGTTTAATAAACGTACTAAATTACGCTAAACATACGACATTACGGTAATATACAAAATTATGCTTAGATCATAAAAATAAACTTGCAACAAACTGGTGAAGAAAGTCTATCGTAAAAGCAAAATGAAACAGTTTGATGTCAGCTTCACATAATAAAAGTGTAAGAATAAATCAAAGGGGATGCTTTGCATCTCTCCCCATTCTCACCAAAGTAATATTGAATTAACTTTTAACTGATGTCACATAAATTGTCGCTTAACTACTGTGAAGTGGTCTGTGAGACCGCTCTATCGAAAGATGAATAAAAGACGCGATTAAATTTCAGGATAGTGTTTTTGTACTAAAATTTTTGTGCAATACTGTTACAATTAAAATTCCCTTATTCAAAAGTCTCTGGTGACAGTATTAAAGTTCCAAACGAAGCAAAATTTCGGTGATATTTGTAGTTAAACTGAAAGTTACAAGTTAAACTATAAAAATTGAAAAATCAGTGGTCTGTGAAACCGGTAACATGAGTTAAAGGTTAATATTTTCCGTCCTTTTTTAGTTTTTTGTACTCTTTTGTGTACTCTTGGAATATAGAATGTTAGATAAGGTCAAAAACTTAAATTTAAGAAGTGTTTATTACTTATTATTTTTCTGTTTTTTAATCAATGCTTAGTATTTAATTATTAATCATCTAGTATTATTTAGATAACCTTTACAACAAGTTGTAAGTATCAACTGTTATAGAGCGAGTGTCGTGAATAAAAGTGACGCAATCATAGACTTACGAGAAAAAATTACGATGTAGGACAGCATTATTAAGACTAAATAAAACAATCAGTTGCCTGCCTTGTCTTAATTGTATTTATATACAGTTTTCTTCATTCAAAAAATATTCAGAACTTAAAAAAAAAATCAAGTCATAGCGAGCCCAACCAGAAAGAGTCGAAACCTACTCGAAACCGAAACAAATCCAAAATATTTAAAGAGAACCCTATCCAAGACAAGACCCGATGCATGACCTTAGCAGCGATCAAGGGTGATTAAACCAGAAGATGCTTGAAAAAAAGATAAAATAAAGGCCCCAAAGCCAGAACAATACATGAAGTTTTCAATCATAAATCCTTCATTAGATTGACTAATTAGATTGACTATTTAGATTAAGAATTGATTTAATCGTAAAAAAGCAAAAGATTACAACCAAATAATCATTGGTCATTATTCTATGAGTAGAATTGAATTGATTTAATCGTAATCAAAGCATTGATTACATTAAAATAATCACTGATCGTTAGTCTACGAGTTGGATTGAAACTAAGCTTAATCGGTCAATCTTTAATCATGATTAAAAAAATAATCGTTAACTTTCAATCGTTAATCTAATTAAAATTTTGCACAACCCTGATGGTGACAACCCTTACTTCAACATAGGCTACATTTTATGTCGGTGCCACCACCCCTAAAAGGGGTGCAGGAGCAAAAAAACGTTCGAAATTGCAATTTTGTGTTACTAAAGGGCCCAGATACATGAAATTTGGCATGGCAGTTACTTATTAGATACAAATGATTCCTAAGAACATTTCTTAAAAAATACGAAATTTAAAAGCGGTGAAAATGCGCAAAAAGCGTTCTAAAATCGTTCTAAATGGCGATTTTTACGCAATTTCAGGAAGTACCAAACGATTTCAAAAATAATGCTGTCAAAATGATGGTGACAACCCTTACTTCAACATAGGCTACATTTTATGTCGGTGACACCCCCCCCCCCCTGCAGGGGTGCAAAAGCAAAAAAATGTTCGAAATTGCAATTTTTGTGTTACTGAAGGGCCCAGATACATGACATTTGGCATTGTAGTTACTTATTAGATACAAATGATCTCTAAGAACATTTCTTAAAAAATACCAAATTTAAAAGCGGTGAAAATGCGCAAAAAGCGTTCTAAAATCGTTCTAAATGGCTATTTTTACACAATCTCAAGAAATACCAAACCGATTTCAAAACTAATGGTGTCAAAATGATGGTGACAACCATTGCTCAAATATAGGCTACATTTTACGTCGGTGCCACTATCCCCAAAGGGGGTGAAGGAGAACAAAAAAAGTTCGAAAATGCGATTTTTGTGGTACTGAAGGGTCTAGAAACATAAAATTTGGAATGGTATTTACTTATATGATATAAATGACCTCTAAGAACATTTCTTAAAAAATTCGAAATTTAAAAGGGGTGAAAATGCGCGAAAAGCGTTCTAAAAAACTTTCTAAATTGCGATTTCTACGCAATCTCAGAAAGGACCCAACCGATTTCAAAAGTTATGGTTGGAAATTGATCATGACAGCCCTTGCTTCAGCATGGTCTCTATTTCATGTCGGTGTTACTACCACCTAGGGGTTTCA
Organism: Maratus speciosus; assembly: GCA_963932465.1. NCBI lineage: Eukaryota > Metazoa > Arthropoda > Arachnida > Araneae > Salticidae > Maratus > Maratus speciosus. The sequence goes on along the minus strand of OZ010786.1, from coordinate 142,587,104 downwards.
GAAGAAAAAATGTCTAAATTGCGATTTTTGTGTTACTGAAGGACCTAGAATCCTGAAATTAGGCAGAGCAGTTATTTATAAGATGTATGATCTCTAAGGACATTTCTTAAAAAATTCGAAATTCAAAAGGGTGAAAACGCGCGAAAAGCATTCTAAAAACCGTTCTAATTGCGATTTCTACGCAATCTCAGAAAGTACCGAACCGATTTAAAAAATAATGGTGTGAAAACGATGGCGACAGCCCTCGCTCCAACATAGGTAATATTTTATGCCGGTGCCACTACCCCAAAGGGGATGCAGCGGCAAAAAACGTTCATATTGCGTTTTTTCTAATACTGCAGGTGCTAACAACTTGAAATTAGGCATGGTAGTTATAAAATATAAATTATCTCTAAGAACATTTTCTAAAGAATTCGAAATTTAAAAGGGGTGAAAATGGGCGAAAACCGTTCTAAAAAACGTTCTAAATGCGATTTCTACGCAATCTCAGAAAGTACCGAACTAATTTAAAATATAATGGCGATGGTGATAGTCGTCGCTCCAACATAGGCTGTATTTCATGTCGGTACCACTACCCCAAAGGGGGTGCAGAAGCAAAAAAAAAAAAAAAAAATCTAAATCGCGTTTTTTCTAATACTGCAGGGGCTAGCAACCTGAAATTAGGCATTGTAGTTACCTATAAGATATAAATGATCTCTAAGAACATTTTCTAAGTAATTCGAAATTTAAGAAGGGTGAAAATGGACGAAAAACGTTCTTAAAAACGTTCTAAATGGCGATTTCTACGCATTCTCAGAAAGAACCCAACAGATTTCAAAAGTAATGGTTGGAAATTGATGATGACAGTCTTTGCTCCAATATAGGATCTATTTCATGTCGTCGTCACTACCACCTTGCGGATCCATTTTAATAAAAGTTCTAAATTGTGATCTTTATGATACTGAAGGGGTTAGCAACTTGAAATTTGGCATGGTAATTACTTATGAGATTTAAATGTGCGCTGAGAACAGTTTCTTAAAAATCTGAAATTAAAAAGGGATGAAAATGAACGAAAAGCGTTCTAAAAACGTTCTAAATTGCGATTTATACGCAATCTCAGGAAATATAAACCAATTTCAGAAGTGATGCTTTCAAATTGATGGTGGCAGTCACCACTCCAACATAGCCTATATTTTACGTTGTTGTTACTACCACCTGGGGTTACAGGAGCAAAAAATGATCGAAATTGCATTTTTTTGTTTTACTGAGGGGATCTAACATTTTTAATTTGGAATGGTAATTTCTTCAAAGATGCAAATGCTTTCTAAGAATTGTCGAAAGAAAATTCCAAATTTAAAAGGATGAAGTGAGCGAAAAGCGTTCTATAAGCGTTCTATATTACGATTTTTATGCAATCGTATGAAATACGAAACCGATTCCTAACATAATGGTTACAAATTGATGGTGATAGAGCCTGCTCAAATATAAGCTATATTTTATGTCAGTGCCACAACTCCTAGAGGGTTGCGCCCCACCAGTGGCTGAGAGGTTCTGCTCTCGAAGCTGGTAGACGGGAGGTGCTGGGTTCGAACCCAATCGCGCCCGTCGGCCTAATCGTTCGGAGTTTTCGTGGTTTTCTTCGAACCGTGGATTTTCCATGCGTTAATACGGATTAGGTTCCCTTAGAAAGACCTCCACGGAAGGCACTCCCCCTAGGGCCCATATCCCTCGTGTAGATAATTGGCCGTCAACAATCAACCCTAGAGGGTTGCAGGAGCAAAAATCTTTCTAAATTGCGATTTTTGCGGTACTGAAGAGGCTAGAAACTTTAAATATAGCGCAGTAGTTACTTATAAAATATAAATGTCCTCTAAGAACAGTCGGCGATAAATTTGAAATTAAAAAGGGATGAAGCTAAGGGAAAGACCGAAAAGCATTCTAAAGCTGTCCTAAATTACGATTTCTATGTAATCTCAGGAAATAATAAACCGATTACAGAAGTTATTGGTTGCGAATCAAGTCCCTGATCCTATAGGGGCTATATTTTATGCCGGTGTCACTACCACCTGGCTGGCAGGAACAAGAAGAAAGCTTTTAAAAACATCTAAATTCCGTTTTATATAGAATATTAGGAAATACCAGCCGATTTCAAGGTTATGTTTGCAATATAACGGTGACAGTCTCTGTTTCAACATTTTTCAAGACATTCTATTTCAACTCTGTTTCGACATTTTATGTCGGTGCCACTAACACCAGAGAGGTCACTGTTAGACAATATCCCGGGAGTTTGACATGATGGTTAATTTTAAGATGTAAATGTGTTACGATGGTTTCTAAAAAATTCAAAACTTCAAATGAATACTGAAATGAGCGTATGAAATTAGCATAAACGTCTCACAATACTTTCCAAATTATCATTTATTTAGAATTAGTTTTAGTTCTTCTTATTAATTAAAATCTCATTTCTGTCTATTTCAGTTTTATAATGAAGTTTAGTCAAACTGTGGCTTAATTTGTAATTTCTGAAATATTCCCTAAAAGTGTTCTAATAAAAAATGGTCATGAAATTATCACTTGGCATAATTCAACTATTGCTAGTATTTTGTAATTGTTAAATAATATTTATATTGCTCTTGTGCTGTTATGCTTAAAATTGTCTTACTATGCGTCGGTGTCCCCGACAAAAACTCTTAGTTTATTTTACTTCATTTTTATATTCTCCAATTTTTTTTAAAGAAGAAATAAAACTCTGCGTGATCTGCGAATCATAATCAAATGTGTTTCAAAATTTACCTTCCCCTTAATTTCGTTCTTCCATCGTCCATGTATGCTGCGTACATGAACCGCAATAATTAACCCTTTGGATTCCGGCATCTCTTACACAAATTTTATTCGGTCGGCACCACTTTTATAAAAGAAGTTTCCTTCAAGTACACAATTTCAAAAATGCTAAGATTAAGTGAGGAAATTTTTTTATCCTTTATTACAGGTGTCAAAAACAAATTTTGAAAGGAAAGATGCTGTCGCCACAGCGGCGACAACGGAGTGCAAAACGTTAAATAACTTTATGCAGTAGCGGATAAGGATTTTAATGAGTTACTGTCCCTTTCAACTAATTTCTTGCTATTACATTTAAAAAATCCGTGAATGTGCTAGAAATTTTTGCGTGAAATAATATTTTTTTTAGAACAGCCCTAAGAATTTAAACATAAAAATTCTGAATTTAAAAATATTTTTTTTCCTAACCTTTAAGACTATTTCTTATGCTTGTTCTATCGGGGAACTTGGATGAGGATCTCCTGCGTTTCGACCAATGTCCGCTAAATGAAGAAAAAAAACTAACCCCCCCCCCTCACACACACACACACACCGAACAATTTACGTCTCTCCTCTTTTGATAAATCAAATGTGTACTGACAATTGTCAGTACACAAACTTTAACTGCTTAATTTTTCTGCCTTGTTTATTATTTTGAATTCTAGTGACATTAAATAAATATTGACATCTAAATATTCTCCCCCACTCCCCACAAACAAACAATGATAGAGGCAGTAAATACAAATACTCACATATGTCAATTTTTAAAAGAAACTACCAGGAGAAAAAAAACGAGCTTCAGAGAAGTAAAAATATCTGCATAAAAAAAGAACCTGGAATAAACATTAATATATATTACTATGGAAGTATTATTTCATTTGTCCAATTAAATCCACTGTTGCAAATAAAATGTAATATGTCATTTATTTATCTCCCTGATTCATATATTGTTCATTAACAACGAACCAATATTCATTCAAAACCGCTGAAATCTAAATACCAGATTGAAAAAAAAGAAAAATCATTTGCTGTGGGCAACTGCATGAGAAAAACTAGCTGTATCATAATTATCGCCCGTCATCTGAACACCGAAACTATCACTTTTCCCCCTTTTGAAAAACCGTTTAGGCTGAGAGAAATCACAGCGTAATACCATGATAATATCATGCTTATCGAAAACTGAGGGTTCGGTTAATATCACGGATGAAGCAGGGAGAATCTTGAGGAGTGATCATGGTTTAGGGTGAGACGTATCATGATGATCGAAACCGATTATTCGGTATTTAATGTCATCATGGTTTAGGCAGGAATCATAATGATTTAGGCAGGGAGAAACTACTCCGTTAGTATCATGATCATCGTAATAACCTGCGGTTTAGAATGGTAGAATTTTGAGTTCTCGAAGTTGAAAAAGCGCCGATTGCAGTTTAATGAAAAAGTATGATAACCGTGGTTTGCATCACGATTATGATAATCGCGGTTTACACCACGATTATGATAATCGCGGTTTACACCACGATTACGATAATCGTGATGTACCGTTGTATAGGATTTTTTGATATCGTTATCACGATTTATAATTTATATCGATTTTATCGATATATGGCCCAGCCCTAATGTCAAGTGAAATGATTTTTTTCATCAGCAAATCATTTCCTCTAATCTTGATTCTAACAAACATTTCAATATAAATAATTATTGCCGTGGCTGTTGCTATGAGACTTTGAATGAAAATACTGCGAATACAACATAGAGAGAGATATGAAAAATTTTGAATAACTTTTCCTTTTGTATTTTCGGTGTTACAAGTTATTTTCAAAGATAGTTATAATGTTGTATTTATTATTATTTCTTTTAGGAAAACCTCTAGAATTCAGAAGAATAATGTTAAAAGCAGACTCTAAGGTAATGACTATTTAATTTTCTCAATTTTTATATTAACAAATTTATTTTACTTTATTCAAAATTTATGGAGGATAATTTTATTTACTATTGTATTACGAAATATTATAACGCAATATAATAAAATTATTAAGTTAATATATTAAAGAAAAATCTGTCTCGTCTTCCTCCCTACCAAAGATATTTGATATACTTTTTTTCCGATACCATGTGTATTTAAAACATAATCATCATACTCATACTATAATATAAAACTAACAAGGAGAGGGTCCGAGGTTGGTCTCACGGAATCCAGCGATCCTTTGTACATTGATAGAGTATTGTCAATAGATAAACATATCAATAGGATAAAGTGCAATATTCAGGGGGGGCGTTAAAAACGAGTCCCAAAGTTCACACAATTGACTCTTTAGTATATAATCGGATAAATTAAGTTCATTTGCGACAGGCTCGATAGCACAGTTGGCAGCGCGCCAGACTTTTAATTTTCGTTTTTACGGATATCTGCAGGTTCGATCCTCCACCGAGGATTCCCCCCCCCCCCCGACAAAATAATGATAAATTATTTTTGAACCACAATTAAAAAATATATATATAATTATTAAAATGTAAGAGAAATATAAATATTGGCGCATTCACACATATTTATTTATTTACAGAGAGAGACAGTTTTATTGCATCCTTATGGATATAATGAAAAAAAAAAAGCAAGAATCTTATGCAGTATTTACGTATTTTTTTGCATTCAACATTTTTGTAAATTTTATATTTAGTTTTATTTACAATCTTTTATATTTATTTTACAATTACTTACATATATTTCAAAATGACGTACACTTATTTTACACTTATTTAAATTTATTTTACATTTCTGTCTATACTATGTACTTAAATAATAAATGTGTTCTATTAAAATTGAGGTTCTAATTACGGGCAGGAACCGGGATAATAATTATCATAAAAAAATATGAAACAGAAACTTTTGCGACAGCTTGCACGAATAATAAAAGAAGTGTTTTTACAGGAACAAGGCGTTTTAAAAAGATCATTTAAAAACACACTTCATTGACATTCATAAATATTATTCTTTTATGTGAAAGTTTCGATGCATGCCAGGCGTATTTTATCATGTTACAAAATATAGGTGAAGAGAGTTGATAATGCACAATTGAATGAATTTTTATACAATCCTAGCGAGAATTAATTTCTCATTTCTGTTCAGTTAAACAATTACAATTTTGTAACCGCTTAATCATATTTTTCATCTGCCTATAAAAATAAACGTCGCCTGGTTTTACCAAAGCTGTGTTTCAACTATAAGTTTTTCTATCACAAAGTAGTTCTAGATTATTGTGAAAAAGTTCATTTCCGATAAGCTTGGCTTCACAAGAAATAGCGTCTGAAGACTCCGATGAAATTAAATTATTTTCAGAGAGTAACTTTGCGTAATACACGACTACATCTTTTAATATCAATTTTGATGATTCGCTATGAATTGTGTATCATGAAATTTGTTTTTCAATATTTGTAAATTTAGAAGCTTCTTCACTAGACATTTTTTACAAAATAACTTTTTTCATTTTAATTATGACACTATAATAAAGAACAACGTCTAATCACTTCAAAATTTTAAAAACAAAATGCCGTACTCATTCACTCTGCGGCAGATGGGTGCTTAAATTTCAACAAAAGAAAGGTAAACATTTTAAACCCACCCTGTTCGTTTTCTATAGCGTACTTGTTTTGCTTAAAAACCACCTGCAAATCTACGTACAAGGTTTTTAACCGAAAACAGTTATTCTAATTCCAAACATGAGATCCCATGATAAAAAATAATTATGTTTTAAAAATTAAAAAAAGAAAAAAAAATTGAAAATTATAACATTTTAAATTGACAAGATAAAAGTAAAATAGCATATTTTAATTTTATGTAGCGTATTTTAATTTACTTCGCTGAAAACAAAAGGTATCTCTTCATAGAAAAGTCTATAAATAAATGTGAATAAAATTAAATTTTGTCGACTGAATAATTCAGTTAATTTCCTTTTTTCCCCCCATTAGATCCATAAAGCGGCAATATCTCTGTAAATTAATAAGCACATGATATATATAAGTGTGTGTGTGCGTGCAGAAGCATATTTTTTATGAATACTTGTCTAATTTTAAATAATTAGATATATATTTTTTAATTATGGTTTGAAAATAACTGATCATTATCTTGTCTGAAAAAAAAAAAAAAAAAAAAAAAAAAAAAAAAAAAAAGCTTGTTGGAGTACCGAACCCGCAGACGTCCCAGAAGGAGAAAATTAAAAGTCTGGCGCGCTGCCAACTGTACTACCGAGCCTCTCGCAAGCCAGAGTAATTTATCCGATTATATACTAAAGAGTCAATAATGGGTGAACTTTGGGGCTCGTTTCTTACGACCCTCCTGAGTATTGCACTTTATCCTGTTGATATGTTTATCTATTAACTATACTCTATCAATGTACAAAGGATCGCTGGATTACGTGAGACCAACCTCGGACCCTCTCCTTGTAAGTTTATTTGGTCGTTGTCACAGCGTCACTCAAAAATTACCGTAAATATTTTAATGGGAAGTTTGATTCGCAATTTATCTATCACATCATAAGCTATCTTTGAGCCATTTGGAGCAGAATATAAACAAATTAAGGAGACCCGGGGCTCAAAATTCTATTTTTTTTTATTTATAGAGATTTTGTTATGAAATTTTTTTCTGAAATATATTTTAATGTAATAAGAATATTGAATGTAAAAAAAATCTGAAAATTTTTTTAATATTTTTTTAAATTTAAATTTTAAACATATTCAATTTTTGATATAACTCTGGAAGTACTTATTCGATTTACAAAATTTTTACACTTTTGTGTACAGAAAATGTGTCATTTTAATTTGTCTTCGGGATTTCTTAAACTATTGATTATTAATTTTTTTTTTAATTTTAAGTGAAAAAAAAAAAGAAGTTTTTTTATGAGTGAGTTTTGTATTAATTAGCATATTTTCACAATTATCACTCAAAATTAAAAATCCTGAAAACAATTTGTTAGAAATATAGCATAAAAGCTCTTTTGAGAATTTCATACATGTAGCTTGCAAGGAACTTTAGATAGGGTAGATGTACCAGTAATGGACACCCTTAAGGAATTTCTTTCAAAATTATTTTTTTATTAATAGTTATAATTATTATATTCCAGTTTTTTCAATATTATATTAACCTATCAACAATATTTAACCATTCTTACAGTCTCATTTCCCAATATGAATCAAAATTTAATTTTAAATAACAGAAATATATCAAAACACACAAAAGCCCAGTAATGGACACCCTCTAGCCCAGTAATGGACACCTTCTGGCCCAGTAATGGACACCCCATAAAAAGCAATAAATATAATTGTTTTTATGACTGTATTTAGAACCAGAATTTAAGGAATACATACTAATGAAACAAAATAGTTATTTTCAAATAAATTTAACTATTAGGATACCAGTAATTAATAAAATATTTGTGATAATCATTTACCGTTTGCATTAATTGTAATTATCAGAAGATCGATGCTTTAATTATTTTAGATGGATAGTTTAAAATACTAAATATCAGGCAATTACAGCTATCAAATTATTGAAACAGTAGGGGATTTTAAAAGTAATTAAAAAAAAGTTTTGGAATATTAGTGTTTAGTTTTGTCTCACTATTTTTAACAATTAATCTTCCAGAAACTACTTGATATATCATTTATAATAATTAATATTACAAATAGGAAAGAAATGATATTGTGAGTTGAATATTTTAAATAGTAAATAAAATAATTTCAAAATAAAACTGTAGAACTCATGTTTGAGGCCACTGATCTGCAGATTCACCAGTTTCATGAATATTACCTATAACTTTCATTAATATTACATTTTATTTATTTATTTATTTATTTATTTATTTATTTATTTTTTGGTCAGAGATGAATAAGGAAACCTTTAAGACAGAAAATAGATTTTTAATAACTTCTATAACTTAATTGTTTTTATTTAAACGGAGAGGGATTAAGCCCTATGAGTCCCTCTTTGACTGTGCTCTTAAACAATATTTTCTGCTTCCTAGCTGGTTTGATTGCCAGATTATAAAATATGCAAGGTACACCTACATAAAAAAAATAATAAAATAAATAAATAAAATAAAATATTAAAATTTTATTAATCCACATAAAATAACTTGAAAGCAGCTATTTATAAAGGTTTTGGTGTTATTACATTTTGGTAAGTATAATTTAAAAATTAAATTTGATTATTTAGGTTTGCAGTTAAGTCAAAATATTTTATGCACTATAAACATTACTGAAATTGCATCTTTAGCAATGTTTACATGGGGTGTCTATTACTGGAAAATGACTAATTAACCATCCCAGTAATGGACACCCCCTCTTAAAACCTTAAAAATGAATGAAATTTTGTAAATGGCCGTTAGTATATAAAATTTTAAGTTTTCTAATGCTACTCAAACAAAAACATTCAAATTTTACAAAAAATAAATAATATATAACTTAATTAAACGAAGCCAGCTCTTAGCCTCTTTATTAAGATTTTCACAGAAAAACAGCGAAACTTTGAAACATTATTTTCTGCTTCCTGATTGGTTTGATTAAAAGTGTCAACAATAGCACAGTTTTATAAAACATGCTATGGGGAATTATTAAAAAAATAATTAAAGCTAAATATTTATTAGTTATTTTTTTATGAACTAAAAACTTCAAGGGGTGTTCATTACTGGCACATCTACCGTATATCCTTTTAAAGTTGACAAATCGTGAAAAAATTCATTCTGAGATAAATGAAGTTAAAGCCGGCGATGAGAGATCTTAAAAATCATTTTTTTATTTTTTGTAAATTTCACCTTGAATATTATTCAAGGGTACATTGTATGCATTATAGCATGCATTTATCACAAATAAATAAATAAATAAATAAATAAACTTATTTTTGAGGGGGAAAAAAGGAATTTTACGCGTTATCTTAGAAATTTTCAAAATGCCCCTGCGCTTTGCATATCAATAAAAATCCCCCAATATTGTTTATAAAAGTTTGGTCTATATATATAAATAAAACTGTGCATCGAATTTTATATATTTGAATATAAAAGTAAGAAAAAAAATTCAAAATTTTACAATTTTTTTTTCACTTTATATTCATAAATATAAAAATCGATGCACAGTTTTATTTATATATATAAACCAAACTTTAAAAAAAATATTGGGGATTTTCATTGATATAAAAAGCCAAGGTTTGTGACTTTTTTGATTTTTTTTAAAAAAAATCGGATTTATTTGATTTAAATCAGATTTTTTTTTATTTAAATCGGATTTTTTTGATTTTTTTTTTAAAAATTCAAAATATAATTTTAAAGCTACACATTTTAAAGTAAATTACCCTTCACAAAACCACTAAAATTAATAATAATAATTTTAAACAAAATTTTATTTGTAAAAAAAACATTTACTTGGTTAATTTGAAACAAAAACACTTGTTTTATCAGCACTTACACTAACTGTAATTTAAAAAATATTCTACATTATATAAAATATCTTCTATATTACCTTAACTTACCCATTTAATAAAACAAAAAATCACATATGTATACTTCATTACTAAAATCTAAAACTTTTTTTTTAAATCAAATTTCTTTATTAAAATCTGGAAATATAAAAGATAATGTAAGCATGTTATTCAGAAGAAAAAATATGAATTTTGAAACATTTGATTGTGGAACTAGATACTTATTTGTATACATTCTTTTAAACAAAATATTTATTCTGGATTACATATAATACTCTGGAATGTATAAAAAACATATTTAATGAATTTGCAGAATATACTCAACACATAAAATCATCAGGATTATGTTATAAATTTCAATAAGTTTGAAAAAATTATTGTTTGTTATTAAACTGTTTGAACAGGAGCACCAATTTTGCTGCTTTATCAGTTCCTAAACGATTACGGAGTTTAGAGTGAACTAAACCAAAAGTTGACAAGATTTTCTCAACAGATGCTGAAGAAGCTTGTGCAGTAAATAACTGCGAAATTATTCCTATAACATTTTTTCCAAAACCATCATTCTCAGTAATTTGTGACTTCCACCAATCTATAGGATTTACTTTATTTACAATATCAGAATCAAAAAGAAATTGATGAAAAGGTTCTGATTTTGCTTGAAATTTCATTAAAGTAGGCACTACTGATTGAGAATATTTCTCTTTTGCAAAAATTAAACATTCTGATTTTTCAGCAGCACTCAATTTAATTCTTGCATAGCGTGGATCTAACAGATATGCTAGAAAATGTTGTTGTCCTAGTGCTTGATTGTAACGGGTTGAAAAACTCTTCAAGCATGTTTTATCAAGATTTACTTCTGTAAGTTCTTCTTGCAAGTTTTTCCAGATATCAACAGCTGTTGATATAGTGCAATCCTTCTGTTGCATTTTATCAAGAGCTATAGAAATTGGTTTTAAACGTTTTAGAAGGTCCTCGGCATTCCTTTTAATTCCAAAATTTGTTACTTTGTTATAAACAATGCTATCAATATTACAGTGATTTTCTTCGCAAACTGAAACAAGAATTGGCCAGTTTTTTTAAATATGCAGACACACAGTCAGCCATAGTATTCCAAGGGACTTCTTGGGGTATTATTAATTTGGATCCACCAGCTTCTCTATATTTTGCATTTGCAAAATGATTGTTTCTGAAAAACTTAACAATATGTAATATTTGTTCCTTAATATTTGGAATATTTAAATCTTCTACAAGCAAATTTAACAAATGTGCAGAACATCCATATGTGATCAAATCAAAATCTGGGTTACTTTGAATTTCAGTGTGCATACCCTTTACATTGTTACCATTGTCTGTTACAACACTTCGCACAATGCATTTAAATTCATTTTCACATTTTATCATACAATTTTTTACAACTTCTATAAGGTATTCGATTGTATGTGGGCAGCCAGATGTATCAATAGTTTCTAATAAATAATTTTCACCTTTCATATTGGTTACAACAGCACATAATATTGGTTCATTATGAACGTTTGACCATCCATCTATACTTAAGTTTACTATTTGTCCACTTAAATACTCAGAACATTTTTCTTTCTCTTGACTATAGATATTGTCAAGTAATGATCCACCTATTTCAACTTCATTTGGAGCTGTATATCCAGGTCTTAAAGCTGAAATCATCTTTTTAAATTGAGGGTGTTGCACATGATGAAAAGCAGAATTGGTTGCATAAATATACCTAGCAACTTCTTCATCTAACATCTGTTTTTGAGTTTTAGAAGTCTTTATCACATAAGAATTCATATTCTTCTTAGAATCATTAGAATCATTTTCTATTTCAAACATCTTCCTCTTTGTGGGTTTTCTTCCAATGTCTAACACTTCAGTTTTCACATTAGTTGATGTTGATGCACCAGTTTCACTTCTGATGATTTTTTCATATAAATGATCGCCATCATCATCCTTTTTATCATAGAATAAACATTGTTCCACATGCTTTTTTAATCTTGCCACTATTCCCATTATAACTTTTCCACAATTCTTGCATTTTGCCTTAACACCTTTTCCTGAAAATGTAGGCTCTTCATTAAAATATATCCAAATGTCATCCTTTTTTCTACCTGCCATTTTCTAGCTAACTTGTGCCAAGTAACTAACCCAACTACTAAATACTGAATCTTTCACAAACTAAAAACTTCCTTATCTGTGGAATATTTTCTCAGACTATGAAATCATGCCTTTTGACCAACAATACAGTGCAGTCCAGGTATTCATTCCAGGATTATAAGAAACCTGTTTGACATGTTATCACAATAGCAATGGTATGCTATTTTCCCTATTCTGTTACTTATTCATTATTGTAAATTTACTTTGACTAAACCAGGCATTTAGAAATCTTAAAATATGTGAACAAAAACAGGGGGAAAAAGGTGTAGAAAGAATTAGGCCAGTTAAAACACTATAAGAAAAAGCACTCTGAAATAACATATCCATGCAGTTTTTTCTCTACTAGGATAATGTCTTTGATTACTACAAAAATTTTAAGATTAAAAGTGTATTGTAATGTAATTTTAAATGTTATTTTATTTTAAAGCATCATTTGTGATTTACTTTTCAGTTAAAAAAAATATAAAATAAAATAAAAATAAGTTTGAAATACAATAATTTTTACATTAATTTATATTTAAATTATTTTTTAAACAAATTTTTTGTTATTAAAGACTTTAAAAATTTTAGTTATTTTAAATTTATAAATAATTAAAATTGAAATTATATTAAATATATATGTAAAAACATTTAGACTATTTCTACCATGAAATCATTTTTATTTTTGAAATATTTCCATAAATAAATTACATTGAAAATTGAACAATTTGTTATTTACATATGCTTGAGGACATAATGAGATACCTATATAAATATCAGTAAAAGTAATTTTGAATGACATATATTTAAATTTCAATGACCTATATTGAATCTGAAGTTTTCATATCCTCAAACTACACAGTCACCTTAAATACAGAAAGTCTGTTTCTGTATTAAAGAAAAAAAAATAAGATTTACTTTCTAATAGGTGAATATATGACTAATCTTTTAACATTTTTCAGGTAATATTCTCTACTTTTAATTTAAGATTTTTGATTTAAAATTTAAAGAGTAATATTTGATTTAAATAAATTAAAAAAGTATACATTTTGAGTTCTTAGTCATTTCTTAAATTTACAATGTAGTTTTGATTAAACGAATGTTTTACAAACATCTTGACCTACGTTTGAAGTATTTTTTAAAAAGTTGATTTAAATCAATGATTTTTTTTAAAAAATCAGTTGATTTAAATCATGATTTAAATCAAGCTGATTTACATCAACGAACCCTGTAAAAAGCGCAGGGGGCATTTTGAAAATTTCTAAGATAACGCTCAAAATCCCTTTTTTCCTCATTTTTTTTTTTTTTTTTTTTTTTTTTTTGATAAATGCATGCCATAATGCATATAATGTACCCTTGAGCAACTAAAAAAAAATCCATTTTTTGGAGAATTTTTAGCCCCAGACCCCTGTATAGGATAAGTTAATCATGATAGATAGATATTAATCAGATCAAGTATAGTAGAAAATATTTAATAAGCAAAACGATCATTGCGTTATGAATTTGAAATAGATAAAGATTGGAATTATTAACCTAACATTTAATATTAAAAGAGATTACACATGAATAATAAAACATATATATACATTTTACTGGATTATTTATTATGGCAAACATGAAATAAATAAATAAATAAATTGCAATTAAACAAATCATATGCATATGGTAAACTTAAAATACTCAAAATGAAAAAATACATGATCCTGAACAATTTTTGAAGAGAACAATATTTCTTGACTAATCTAATTATTGATTATCACAATTAACGATGTACGGCAGGTATTGAGCACAATAATTGAAATTTAATATTGGATAAGACAACCTATCCATTGAGAACTTATATTTTGATGTGCTCTATTGCTGAATCGCACATTATGCAAATCTGATTTAATCTCATGGTGATGTTTGGCGATATCTCTGCTAGAAAGCACTTTAGATTGTAGCGATCATGTACTGCTGCTCTTTCCACATATTTCATTCACCATGTGATTTTTATCACCATGTTAACATATTTTAATCACCATGTGATTTTTTATCAATTTTACCAAAACATCTTGAATTTAATCACACTTTTTTGAGGCAACGCTTGCACACAAATTATTTGGATGATTTAAACTTGTAGCACAATATAGCGAAATTATTAATTTCTCTTTTGGTAGAACACCATCTCGAAATTTGCGAAGAGTCATACAGAAACAAATGTTGAACAGCACATCGGAACACAGATGCAGAACTTAGGATTTCTTCGGACACTAGTTTTACACTTAACTTTATTCTGAGGATTCCTCTACTGGTTACTGGATGTCAGTCTGTTCATTAAATTAAAACTTCAGAAAAATTAACTTTAATGTTTTTTAAAACACTCAAAAATTTTCTTGCCTACGCCAGCAAAGAGGGGAAAAGAAAAAGCTTAAAATTGACTAAAAAAAGATGCGTAAAATTGCTGGAAAATGGAAAAGTTGACAGGAACTTTTTTCCATTTAAATATTACTTACAATAGGTAAATAGAAACAGTGGGAAAGACTAGAAAGGACTAGAAAGGACAAAACAGCAGTCTTAACACTTTCAAGGTCAGTGGTATGCTTACAAAACCACTTAATTTTAATTCCGAAACGTCACAATGGCACCAGAATTTTGCTAAAATCTTTTCCAGTTAATATGTATGTGAAATATAGCATTTTTCCTATTTCCAAATAAATTTGTTCGTAAATTCCGGTGCCAGTCATTTATTTCAACATTTTAGTACAGAAAGTACTTTGCCCCTTAAAGGTTTAAATCATGTTAATGATAATTTAAGTGCTCATGCGGCTGCAAAAGAACATAGCATCGATCGAAAAACTTTAGGAAGGTATGTAGATAAATTTCACCAGGGTGAATACAATGATATGAAGCCAAACTATGTGACAACTAGAGTTGTCAGGTCAAATTTCACCAAAAATAGGACAAGGAGACAAAAAAAGCGGGACAGTGGCTCCTAAATCCGGACATAATAACATGAAACGCTATGAAAACGGAACTTGTTTCTAACATAATACTGCCTTAAATGTTAAAATTTCATTTTCCCTGCTGTACAATTATACCTGCTCTGACAAAATCCTGTTTAAAACATTTTTTTTTTTCCTCTGACTTGCGAATGTGTCACAACAGGTTTGTTTAAGCATCATATTTTTAAAAAATATTTTTTTATAATAATTAAAGCATGTAGCATAAAGTTATTTTGCTTTTTTAACTGATTTTATTTCTCTTCACAAATATTGCAATATAAAACAAAGTGGGTCAACCCTCCCATAGGTGGGGAGCCTTGACCCATTATTTTTTCCTGATTAAAATCAATCATTTTTCAAATTTCTTATATGTTACACTTATGTAGCAATTTTATTTTAAGAACTGATTGTATAACGAATAAAATGATATAGAAAACTTTATTCTACGTTCAATATTTAAAAAATAAAAAATCATTTTGTAAAAAGTGGGTCAACCCTCCCTAGTCTCCCCTATATTTATTTAATAGTTTTCACATCTGAATTTACAAAATGAAAACTATTTGCACATAAGTCCTAAAATAAAGTCTATCAGGGAAGAAATGTTGAACACAAGTAAACTGAAGTTCCATTCTTAACAAATCAGCTGCTTTGCAGGAAGCGATCATAATAGTGTGTAATTTTCTAGATAATTTTCGTGTGTATTTTCTTTACAAAATTTGAAAATTGAATGTATGAAAAATTCCATTTTGTTAATTCCCTTGTTTTACACGCGAGCCCTGCGATATTTTAATTTAGAACATGAGTCTATGCCGTGCCGAAAATAATCTCCTGCGTGCCATAGGTTCACAGTCCCTGACATAGGTAAATGGAGGATATTCCAAATCTGGGTTCGAGGCTGAAAAAAGTCACGTGATACCGGTAATTTACCCAAAGAATTTCTGACTGATAAGAAGGGAGGCTATTACTGCTTTCCGCATGAACTGTTTCACTGGCTGGCGGGGATTTACATTACGTCTACGGATTTATAATATTATTATATTTAAAATATTATTATATAACCGCCGCGGCGAGCGGCCTGTCTTCGTCCGCAGCCCTTTATTCTTCTACTCTATCCCGACTCTTTTGCGGAAGCAAGGTTCGTAGGCCCCAAGCCACATCCCGAGTGAAAGACACTCTAGCGAAAGCGAGGTTGGAAAAAAAATCAAAAATTGAAACCGGACAAATTTAAAAGGGAAATTATACAAATTAAAGACACCGAAAAGCGGGAAGGGAGGGATTTAAAATATTATATACAGTGTAACTTCAAAAATCCGGCATCAAACTCATCTTTCCCTATCTTTTTGTTTTACACTTTCAAGTTATGGGAGAAGAAAAATAGCCTAATGAAATAAAAACTTCAAGATCGAAAGTGAAATTGCAAAAGAAGACTATTTGACTTTTTATTTTCATTTGCCAGAGGCGATTATTTTCTAAAAAAAAAGTATGCTTAGCAAAGAGAACAACTTTGCGG
Source organism: Maratus speciosus (assembly GCA_963932465.1). Classification (NCBI taxonomy): domain Eukaryota; kingdom Metazoa; phylum Arthropoda; class Arachnida; order Araneae; family Salticidae; genus Maratus; species Maratus speciosus. The sequence continues at coordinate 142,570,204 of OZ010786.1, read as the reverse complement.
ACAACTTTGGCGAATGCATAGCACAATAGTACATGGCTATGCAAATTTTCAGCAACGCGACATCAGTGATGAGGAAGAATTTCAGACTTTCACATTTCACGTGAAAAGACCGCAATTTATGAGCTGATTGAACAAGTAAAATCTTAAAATGCATGTGGCGAAAAAAGCGATATAGATGATTGGCTAAGCTATGAAGAAAATTCATCAAGAACGAACAATTCAATGGACAGTGAGAGCGCTGACGTTGTGCTAAATAGAATTGACGATAGTGTTAGTAGCAACTCAGAAGACGAGAATGAACAACCGACCGAAGAAAAGGTGTCACTAGAAAAATGCATAAATTTGACTGGAGAATTAATGTATGCTTTTAGAGAAATAAGACTGTTTTCCCGAAACAGATATTTTTCATTTGTATAAAATGCCAAAAAAAAAAAAAAAAAAAAAGGTTGTTATAACGGCCTAAAAAATTAAAAAGAACAACGTCGACATCGATTTTTCCGAAATTACAACAGATGAAATAATTTCACTTTTCGTTAGATTTTTGTTTTGCCTGTAACATAGAAAATATTAATTAAAGTAAGTTTTTTTTTATATTTAATTCCCTTTTATTTACATAATTATCACTTATAATGAATTAAATTATGGCAAAAGGTACCATTAAGAATATAGTGCTACTTTTGACATTCCTAGTTACTACTTTTAATATTCCTTCAAAAATCCGGAATTTCTAAAATCGGGCATAGTCTCGGTCCCGATGATGCCGGATTTTTGAAGGTATACTGTGCCTCCATTTCGGAGGCTTGTTAATGGAGGATATTCCAAATATGGGTTCGGGGCTGAAAAAGGTGGTAATGGAGGATATTCCATCTACATTTTGATCACGTGGTGACACAGTACAAACTTCTAGAGTAAAGAAGGGGCCGTAGACGTAATGAAAAACCCTCGCCAGCCAGTGAAACAGTTCATGCTAAAAGCAGTAGTAGCCTCCCTTCTTATCAGTGAGAAGTTCTTTGGGTATATTACCGGTATCACATGACTTTTCCAGCCTCGAACCCAGATTTGGAATAAAGTCCATTTACCCAAGGAACACTAACTCATAAGAAGGGAAGCTGCTACTGCTTTGCCTCATGAATTGTTTCATTGGCTAGCGGGGATTTGCATTACATGTCTACGGAGACTTCCCTTCTTTACGCTAGAAGTTTTTACCTTGACCACGTGATCATAACGTAGATGGAATATCCTCCATTCTTCCCCATTGTCGATAGTGACTCTAGTACTGTTGCGATTACAGATTTTGCCGTAAATGTTCCATCTTGTATTTTAATCTATGGGCTGATATGGGTATGGTGCTGCCGTCTTTTCGTCTTGAGAGGAGATTATTGTGGTTTGTGAAGGTTGCATGTTTGTCCGGGTAACCAGTGAAGGAGTCGGATAAGCGCTGACGAATATTGAATCAGGGATCTTTTAAGCGAGCGACATAGCGTCGAGCAAAAGGCTAATCCAGTTAGTCGTTATATACTATTCATGTGATATGGCATCACTACACACTAGGGTGGACAGGATCAGGATCACTCTGCCAGGGAGCCAACCAAAAATGGCATAGGCATGAACCCCTGACAGAAAAGTACCCTCTGCGACCTGCAAAACCACAGCTGGGGAATAGCCCAAGAAATACAATGACAAAAAATAAAAGTAAAACTCACAAAGAGCGCCCTGGCGCTTGAAAAGTGGTTAAAATAAAACAAAGATTAAAAATCAAAATTTATATTTTATAAACGAACAATGTTTATTTAGTTCGTTATAAATAAGTCTGAGTCTGTGATAATTTGATTTCGAGAACAGTATGTTACGCATGTTCCAGCTAAGTGTCCGGTTACGGATAAAGTTAAATGAAGTAGGCATCAATGGACATTTACCAAACAGATAATGTTTGATATCACCGATGTTTCCACATAGGCATTTATCACTCTGGCGTTTTCCCCTTTTATAAAGATAACTAGGAAATGCCCCATGTGCAGATATAAAATAGGCATGGACTTGCGAGAAACACAAAAATGAGGTATCCACTTTTTTAATAATACTATGCGTGTCTCTTCCCTTATCGCTATAAGACCATTCGTTCTGCCAAATTTTAATAATATTGCTTTTGTAGAACTGCTTCACAAACGAAACAGGGATAGGAATGTTTATTTCAGCATCAAATGTACCAGTCTCAGTGACTGACTTGGCAAGGTAGTCTGCGCGCTCATTTCCGACGAAACCAACGTGGTATTTAATCCAGCCTATATTAATAGTTTTATTATGCAATAGTCGTAAATTCGTATAAATATTAAAAAGAATTTCGTCCGTTGGAAAAAGATTTTGAAGCGCTTGAACTGAGGACAAGCTGTCTGTATAAATGTGGAATACACTGTATGAGGAGTCTCTACACCACTCAATTGCGGAATCTAAGGCGGTAAGTTCAGCCTGGTATACCGTATTAAATAATTTAAGTCTAATTCTCTTCTCAAAGATAATATCTTCTTTCAAAAATACCACAAAAGCCGCTCCAACGCCCGTAGGCATCTTAGAACCATCTGTATGTAAAACTGGGTGGTTGTACAAAGGGACCTTCTCAGTAATAGCACGTACGACACTAGGGTGGACAGAAAAAAATTATTATTTTTTTTATCAAGAACGGGTAGGTGCCAAAATTTGCCTTTATACTAGTAAATTAATTGCGTGAAATTTTACCGCTGAAAACAAAAATGGCTTGAGTCTGCACTTTTGGTCCAAAAGTCGAAATTTTGGATAAAATTTGACATTTTTTCAAAAAAAATAAAAAAAATTCTATAGAGATGGTTGTTATTTAAATGTGTTATTTAAACCTTTATTATTAATGACTTAACATATTTAAACAATAAAACGGTATCTTTATTCTGTATAACCGGAGCAAAATTGACAACTTTTGGTAAAAAAAAGGCGTTGTCACTTTGTTGTATCATATAACTAATTGTTTTTTAGAATAGAGCTCTTACCTAGCTGCTTTCAAAACTACGCAGGAGGTATCACGTGGAGTGACCGCATTTCATGTCACAGCAGTGCACAGCTCGTCCACCCTACCATCTGAGCATGATGTTTTAGTTTTCATTGAATTGTGATTTTTTTTTATCAAAGACTGGCATAAGTTTTCTATGTGTCAACCTAGTCCATCTCTTCTTTGTACCCACAGACGTTGGATGATGCTGCTGTGACACTCCTTCACGTATATTTCTACTGCTTGTGTATGATAAGGCAAATCAGACTAATGCAGTGGAATTAATATAATCTATTCAGCCGTATATTATATTCAGCAAAATTGCATCCAGTCAATGCATAGTGATTGGGAGTTCTGTTACTACAATATTCTACAATATTTAGGTATTTCATCTTTGGGTATGCCATCATTTACTCTACCTCTTGCATTTTTTATATGCTGAGAAGCTTGCTGTTTAATGTGATGGCGATCGTCAGAGAGCATTGCAATAAGAATTTGCTCTCGATGTGCAAAGCAACCATTGTCCTATATATATTTTTTTTCATTTGTTTTATGCCGTTTTCTGTGATGTTTAGTAGCCAAGTAATTTCCCATAAGTTTTTAGATTCATTTTTTAAATGTGGATTACATTTGGTGTAAACCATCCTGCGGCATAAACTTGGATTACATACTTTGTGAATGAACCTACAGACTCTTATGGTCAATCAGTGCTTATATAAAGGCAGAAAAGTTTATTCACCTTGGTGAGCCATCTTGCGTAGGACAAGTTTCTTGGGTTCCTATTCGCTAGTTCTTCTGAGCAATATCTTGGTGAAATAACTTTGCAAATGTCTAGCAGGTATTTCTCGTCTGTGCTGAGTACCCTTTTGTCGATTTCAGGAAATAATGTTTCAAAATTTTTCTCTATGGCTTCAAAAACTGAAATAAGAAGGGAATGGAAGGTGGACAAAGATTTTCCTATTGGTCCGGCGAATCCCTGTGTGTTAGAATCTGATTTTTGCCAAAGATTTTGTCTAGTAAATGATGCAGAAGAAATTCACTGGACTCTAAGGTGGTATATGATCCATTGTAATGGTTAATTCTAAACGTGTCCCACGCAGAATGGATGGCAACGGTGAACAGAATTCTCCGCCTTTAAATGAAATATCACTTCCCATCAGAGTCTCTATTTTCACTCAAAAAGTACTATGTAATCCAAGTTTAGTTTGGTCCCAGAATGGTTTACCATCAAATGTAATCCACATCTAAAGGAGGTATCTAAAATCTCGTGGAAAATTATTTGGCTACTAAACAACACAGAAAACGGAATAAAACAAATACTAAAAAAAGTTTTTTAGAACAATGGTTGCTTTGCATACGCAGAGGAAATTCTGATTCCAATGCTCTCTGACGATCGCTATCACATTAAACAGCTAGCTACTCAGCACATGATAGTTGAAATATGAGAGTAAATGATGGCATACGCAAATTTGAATTATCGACAATCAACTTTGAAGCAAATAATTATATAAATCAATTTTATTGGAAAATTGTTGTGGTATCAGAACCCCTAATCAATATGCATTTATCGGGTACAATCTTGGTAAAGATGATAGACGGCAGAATAGATTACATGAATATCATCCCCACATCATTACATTGTTTGCCTTCTCTTACACAAGCAGCAGAAAAATACCTGAAGTAGATCACAGCAGCAGCATCCAAAGTCTGTGGATACAAAGAAGAGGTGTACTAGGTTGATACATAGAAAACTTTTTCCAGTCTTTGATAAAAAACCACAATTCAATGTATAAATAAAACATTGTGTTCAGATGGTAGCGTGGTCAAGCTATATATCCTGGGTAGTTTTGAAAGCAACTAGGTAAGAGCTATATTCTAAACAACAATTCGCTGAATGACATAACAAAGTGGCAACGCCCATTTTTACTGAAAGTTGCCAGTTTTGCTCCAGTTATACAGAATAAAGATACCGTTTTATCGTTTAAATATGTTAAGTCATTAATAATAAAGGTTTAAATAACACATCTAAATAACAACCATCTTTATAGGAATTTTTTAATTTTTTTGAAAAAAAATGTCAAATTTTACCCAAAATTTCGACTTTTGGACCAAAAGCGCAGACTCAAGCCATTTTTTTTAAGCTGTAAAACTTCGCACTGTCGATGTACTAGTATAAAGGCAACTTTTGGAACCTACCCGTTTTTTATTTTAAAAAAAATAATAAATTTTTTCGCTCCACCCTACTACGTACTCCATCCCCACTAAGGAAGACGCCTTGTTGACACCAAACGAGCGATATGCGCTCGTGAACGATGCCTGTACCGTGCGCATGTGTGATGCGCAACTTGACAGGCTTTGCGCTGTGAACATTTCACAGGCTTTGTGGGCTAAAAGTGATTTACTTGTGTTGCCATTTTTTGTGAATGTTGCGAGTTTATTTTCGTCCGGATCACTAATGTCGGATAGACACTGGCTGGTTTTGAACCAGGGACTTCATGAACTGTAGGTGAACCACATAGCACCAAGTAAAAGGCTAAACCAGTTACTCTAAGCCAGTAGCTCGCTATATAGTACTGTTCATGTGAAATAGCATCGCTACAACTCCAAGAATTATCACCCACCTCTCAATAACGATTTTTTGAAGAAAAAAAATTGTTCTATTTGCTGCCTTCTCGTAGATATTTTATATTATTTTCATGAACTCAGTTTTTCTACAGTGCTGTTTAGCTCAATAATTAGTAGCATTTTTTATACGCATCTAAATTACTTAATACACAATAAAAATATCTGCGATACTACAAAAACAATTTCTTTATTTCACACGGGATAAACAGTGACCTCTCATACCCGAAAGCCACTCTTCTACTTGTGCGCAAGTTACATCAAGTAATTTTATTTCTTGCCATATTACATAACTAAATTAAATAAAACAAAGAAAACTCTCACAAATTCATCCCTATGAATTATAAGCGTGAGCAGGTGCAAGCATGAAATCACTGCTTATGGAACACTGGAAAATTTGCCATTTGACAAAGAATGGTCACACAAAGGAGGCTGGATTTTGGTCCCTTTATAAGAAAAGAAACAGTTTGGGTGAATACAAATAAATCAACCATTTCGTTTGACAATATTTATAAGCATGTGACTAGCATTAATTTTTACATGACTTATTTTCCTAAGTGTAAATAGTTTTTCTCATCGCTCATTTTAACAAGAAATAATATACTTTTTCTGTTAACAGCTGATAAAACTTGGTTTTGAGTGGCTTGAGGACATCTCAAACATTAAAGGATCAGACACTCCAGAGTTTTGGGAGAGTTATCCTGATTATAAATGCAATTTGCCTCAAGAGACTAAGGTAAGATCTTTTTAAATTCTGCGCTAACTGATCCCCCAGGCGTTGCCCGATCCCATCAAAAAATAGCACGAAACACGCAAATACTCTAAAATATCGACAATTGCAGAAGAAACAATTTACTATTAATTAATCCTTTAAGACCCAACCCGCCCAATCATGCGGGTTGGACATTCATTTAAATTTTTGTTTCTGAGTCGTATGTAATAAAAACTGGAATCGAACGATCGTTCTCGTTTTGCAGATAGAATAAAGTATCATTTTTTATCACCATGTAGCGGTTGCAGTCCATGCTTTACTTTCTACACGCATGAATAGCTTTGTTTATAAATACATCGGGTCTTAAAGGGTTAGAAAATTAAAACCGAATAAACTACATTGAAAAGAAAACAAATTTTTTTTTATATTGGCTAGAAGATTCAAACCGGATTCCTTTTAATAAAGTGGAAAAATCGCAGCGAATCGCGAAAATATACTAAGAGTCACGAAAATTTATTTCAAAAATCGCAGAGGACAAAATTTATTATATCTATACTATAAAGGACAAACGTGTCCATGCGTAACGCTGACGTCATTTTGACGGTGGCAACAGCAGACGATTAAATTTAACTTTTATTAATTTTTATTGCAATTTTTTTTAAACTTCTATAGATACTGCACATTTTCAATTTTTACACCGTCGAATAGAGGGGGGGAAATGTACTTTCAAATGCAATTTTTTTTTTAAACTAAATCGCAATTTGTCTGAGAACTGTATCGCAAGTGTACTCAATTTTTATTGTTTTTAAAATAATTTTCAAACATTATATTTTTAAGTTTACGTCTCGCGTATGCAGACAATTACGAAATATAAATCCGTTTACGCTTAAAATAGTATAAATAGCTCATATTTAGCAATATTTGTTTCCTGCTTATATGCCATAAGGAAATTAAAACATTCATCAATCAATAAATACCGTATGTACTCGCGTATAGGTCGACTCGCGTATAAGTCGACCCCCTAACTTTAGAATGCAAATTCTCCAAAAAATCAAAAACCCGCGTATAAGTCGACCCCCTAACTTTAGAATGCAAATTCTGCAAAAAATCAAAAACCCGCGTATAAGTCGACCCCCTAACTTTTTACTTTAATTCTGTGCAAAATGAAACCAAATATTTCACTTGCCTATGCGAAAAAGTAGTAAGTAAATAAAAATAAATCATTGAAAAATTTTTTAATGATAAATTATTATCATTTGTATATTTTCTGTAATATTTTATTATTCATACACATAAAAAGTCATAATTTTTCAGCATTCTAATTTTTTTTTTAATAAAAAATAAAACTTTTCGAGTTTTTTAATTGACTCTCGTATAAGTCGACCCCCCACATTTGCTTGCCAAAAATTGTCAGAAATTCCTCGACTTATACGCGAGTATATACGGTAAAACTATAAAATATAAATAAAACACAAATATAAGACATGTAATCGAACTTTTTAAAAAAAGGGCTGAAGCAAAGCAATAAAAAAGGCTGATGCAAATAGTTATTTTTGGCGATTTCTTCAGCTGTTAACTCTTGGCGCGAATCCAATACAAAAGTATCGCCTTTAATAAATTTCAAAATTTTATTTGAATGCATTATTGCTATTTTTCATATAAATATGATTTTTGGTATTGTTAGTGGTTATTTTAAACAAATATATTGATAGTATATATAAAATTCTATTAGTTACAAATTTTAAAAATGATTTTCACTTATATCCTATAACTCGGAAAGCCCGAGTTTATCACCTTATTGGGATAAAAGATTGAAACTGGATTTCATTTATTAATGTAAAAAACCGCAGCGAATCGCGAAAAAAACAACTAAAATATCAAAAATTGCAGAAGACAAAATTTACTATATTAAGCTGAAAGATTAAACCAGGATTTATTTTATGAATGTCAAAAATTCAATGCGGAACACGAAAAAAGTCTAAAAATCGCATTAAAAAATTCGCGAAAAATTCAAAAATCACTGTTTGAATTTCGAATAAACTTTTTAGAAAATAATACAAAATTTACAATATCGTTCTGAAAGATTAAAACCGGATTCTTTTTTACTAATGTGGAAGAATTGCTATGAAACTATAAAAAAAAGCAGCAGTAAATTTCATAAAAAATTCCTAAAAATGCAAAACTAGCAGATGACAAAATTTACTACAATGGATTAAAGCATTGCAACCAGAATTCTTTCACGAACGCAAAAATCGTCGCGGAAAGCAAAAAAAAAACGCTAAAACGCTTAACAATTGCGGAAGACAAAATATACTATATTAAGCAAAAAGTTTGACCCTTCTACGAATGTCAAAATTCACCACAAAATGCGAAAAAACTGTAAAACTACATAAAAAAAAGTCGCAGGAAAATCAAAAATCACTGTACGAATTCCAAATAAACATTATTGAAAAGAGCACAAAATTTATTTTGTTGGGTTAAAAGAATGAAACCGCATTCATTGTACTAGTGTTCATAAGTTGACACGAAATAAACAAACAAGAAAAAAAAACTCGCTGAAAATCGTATAAAAATTAAAAATCGCACAGGACAAAATTTACTACAGTGGACTAAAACATTGTAACTGGAATTCTTTCACGAATGTCAAAAAACTATGTGAAACTCGAAAAAAACTATAAAAATCACAGAAGACAAAATCTATAAACATAATTCTTTATTTGTGGCTAAACTTAACACTGAAAAAAAAAAGTTGAATCTGCTTTTTTTCAATATCGATTACACTCTATTTATGTGTTCCATTTATTTTTGTTGCATTTTCCCGGAATGAAATCAAAAAAATATACGCTATACTGTATTTAAGATCATCAAGTTAAACTATACTACTGATTATATCGAAACTATACACCATTCAGATTCGCCTTTCTTTATTTTGATATTTGAATATGACTTATTAAAAGGCAGCTATTGGTGATTTTTGATTAATGACGTGTTATTTCAGTGATTAATTGTGTATTTATTTTTCGGATTAAAACAATTTATTTTACATTTAAATTGTCCATTTTATTATTTAACCCTTAAAAGCATTGTTTACGTCAGGAGTTAATCATCTCTTTTTTTTTTTTTTTTTTTTTTTTGCCATTTGGCGCTTGCTATTGGTCTTTTGTGCACTTGTATGTGTTATTTACGTGTGATAACATGCATGATCTGTTTTGTTATCCCGGAGAGGTTATAACATATTTTGTTGATACTGCTTGCATGTGCTCGACCGGCGTGTTTTCTCTATCTTTATAAGGTAATCATTATTAATTCTGCAAACTATTAAAAACATTATAAGAATTATTATATCGTTGAATAATTGTTATTTTGCAATGTAAACACTTTAAAGTAATTATATAATTTAAAATTATTCATTTTTTGAGTAATTTTTATTATGCAACTCAGGAGGCACGTTATGACATTATGACCAACAGAAACATAAATAAAATTTTTCACTATTTTTCTAGATGATAATCAACAAAAATAGACTCAAATATAATGTATTTCGAACAAAATAAAAAATCATGCATTAAAGGGTAAGGTGGTACCCGAGATTTCTTATAGTACCCGAGTATTAAATATATCTAAAATTATCTTAAATGTAATATACAAACAAACCTAATTATTTAGGAACCTTTGCCTTCAACATTGAACTGGGTGGTCGTAAAAAAATGGCAATAACTATAATAATTACTTTAAATTTACATAAAATTATGGAACAGATGCTGTCTATTCCCGCGGCCGCCATCTTGGCTTTTTTCTTGGCGTGAAAACCCCCAAGTAGTAAATGTCATCAAGCAGCTATTTATGCGCATGTTAGGTTTAACGGGTCAGAACATGTCACTCGTCGGGGTTGCTTTATCGATAAACGCCAAAAAAAAATTGCCAAGAAATCCAAGATGGCGGCCGAAGGAATATACAGCATCTAAGCCAAAATTACATTTAATATCTTATTAAACTAACCAATTGATATGGATCCCAATAATTTCGGCATCGTAGTGAGCTACCGCAAAAACTGCATTCACAATATAAACTGGGTTCTTCGTTAATACACGAAATTGTAAAAGTATCTACATGGGATTGCCTTAAATATACCTAAAGTTACCCTAAATATAATATACAAACAAACCTAGTGGTAGGGGCCCGCTGCCTTCGCCGTGGTACTAAGCGATGGTACAAACGGCCTTCGGCGGCCCTTCATCCATACTCGAAAACACGTACACAAATTTTTTTAAGCATTTTCACAAATAATTACAATCCCTCTATTAAATTCTAATTTTCAGTATCACCCTTCACGTAGCGATAATTACCGATTTGGTTCAAGGTTGCAAAATTCACCGGAGGATCTTTGTTCCGTTTCTAAAAAATAAAAAAAAAATCCAATCGCTATTATTTTCTTTAATATTTAATTAAGCAAAAACTATTTCATATTTTTTAATTATTTTAAGTCTCCCGAAGTTTGCTCCATACAAGGATATAAAATATAAGATTGGATAGGTGAGATTTGAATCAGAAATCGGTTAGCAAAAAACAAAATCTTCGTTTTCGGCGGAAAGGGGTGGAAAATTTTAAAAATCGCTTTACGAATTTCTAATAAGTTTTATTGAAACTGGGATAAAATGTATTGCATTGCGCTAAAACATTGAATTTGGCTCAAAATATCCGTTAACACAAAATAACAAAAAATCCAACTAAAAAATAAAAAATCTTAGAGCTAGATGCATTCGGATACTGCCATAGTCTACTCGGAACCAAATTTGCTGACCTTTACATACGATAATTTCATTAGCCATCGAGCAGAGACAAAGACAAACACACACACGGACAGACAAACACTTCCTTTTATTATAACTAGTTGGCATAGCAACTCGGTGCGTTTGATTTAAACTGCATGAGATCTTACCTTTTATATATATATATATATAAATCTAGTTTGATTATACGTTTAGAAAAAAAAACTATAATATTAATTTGATTGAATACTGAACTTCAAGTAGTATATCATATAATAATGTAGGTTAACAGTTCATTAAACTAAAATGCAACTTTTCAAAATTCATTTGTAAAAACATTGGATTCTTTTAAAATTTGACTTTTTTATTTCGAAACTGCTGACATGCAAATGAAATCATTTTGACGAAATTGGGCAAAAATGATGTCATTTGGCTAACCTAGCAAAAAAGAAAAAAAAAAAACTATGTCCAATTTTTTTATTATTATTTTAATGCGACATATTATACAGGGTGTCCAGCGAATAAGACCTCGATTTCAAAATTAAATATCTCAAAAACAAAGATCAATATAATTATGCGGACAACGGTTTGTTTATTAGCTAAGCTGTAAAAATGTTATACAGAAGTTTCAAAAATTAGTTGCAAAAACCGCTAACAGGTGGCGCTGTAATCGCAGTGCCTATAAATTTTGTTTTGAAGTCCAGAGTACTAGCGTCTCATTATTAGATTGCTTCCTATGGAAGAACGAAAATTGGGAAAGACCACTTTTTCGTTGGGGTGATGTGCAGAAGAGGGGACATCTGGTCAAAGCTAAAATTTTAGAGAATTTCAATTAATAGAATTTTCAATAAAAAGTTTAGCAATCATTATATAAGAACTTATTACAATATTTTATTTGGGTAATGTGCAGAAGCGGAGCTGTGTGACAGTTCTGTGTTGACAGAATTAAGATTTGTTTCAAATTTTGTTATAAGCTACTTCGATCCGGATACCAGTATCTCTGGAATCGAATCCAAGGAGGGGAGGATTTGAAAAAAAATGGAAATCTTTACTTTTTAATGTTTATTTAAACTGTGAAAAAGTTTGAATAAAAAAATCCAAAATTTCTGGTTTTAAAATTTAATTAATCTAAAAGAAACCCTTGTTTTAAAAATCATTGAGCATTTTTAGTAATGATTCATGAATCATTTTTTTTAATTATAGAGAATAGTTTGAATGAAAAAATTCAAAGTTTCTATTTTTAAAAACTTAATTAAGTTAAAAAAATAATTTTAATTTTAAAAACTCGTTTTCATTTTTTTTTATCATTGAGCACAGAAATATGTTGCAGCTTCTAGCGATAGGATCCGAAGTGTTGCAAAGAAATGCAGCATCCAAAATACTTTTGCTTTGACGTGGATGATATGACTTATCATCAATTCTTTTTTAAAATGAAATAATTTAATGCACAATTTCTGTCTCTAAAACTTTGTTTACAAAGAAAAGAAATATATGTGTTGTGCTAAAACCAAAGTATTTATGCCGTGATTTAAAAATAAATGAAAAGTGCAAACTTACTTTTTTATTTATAATAATTCAGGTATAAACAATAATGCCGAAATATTATGCCGTGATTTAAAAATATAAAAAATAAATAATAAGTACAAAATTATTTTTCTAAATATATGCATTTTGATTTAAATAATTATATGGCATTAAAAATTGAATGTAATAAAATATTTCAATAAGTTCTTATATAATGATTTCTAAAATTTTTATTGAAAATTCTATTAATTGAAATTTTCTAAAATTAAAGCTGATTCAATAATTCTGTGACCAGATGTCTCTACTTCCGCACATCATCCCAATGAAAAAGTGGACTTTTCCAATATTCGTTCTTCCGTAGGGAGCCATCTAGAAATGAGACACTAGTGCTCTATACTTCAAAGCATAGTTTACAAGTATTGCGATTACAGCGCCATCTGTCAATGGTTTTTGCAACTAAATTTTGAAACTTCTGTATAAGATTTTTACAGCTTAGCTAATAAACAAACCGTTTACCGCATAATTCTATTGATCTTTGTTTTTGAGATATTTAATTTTGAAATCATGGTCTTATTCGCTGGACACCCTGTAATATATATATATATATATGCAGTAGAACCTCGATTATTCGAAGTAATTGGGATCTACCCTCTTTCGGAAAATTGAAATTTTCGGATAATCGAGAATGCTTCAATTTTAAGATGAAGGAGAAATATATGCAATATTTCTTATTATGGTAACAAGTGCTTAATAAAAATAAAGCATTATCAAAATATAAACAAAAATAAATTACTTGAATTTTAATTTTGAAATTAAGTACCTTTTACATATATCACAAGGGTTTGAAAAAATGTTTTGTTTGTCGTAGTTTCGAATGCCTTTGCTTTGAAGCTCTATCACGGAGTTTTTAAATATTATTAGTTCACCAGTACCACAGTCTTTCTGCTGCTCCAGCCATGCCAAACCTTTTACAAAACATTCAAAAGCTTCAGTACTGCTAATTTGTTTGTTTTCTTCTTTCCACTCCGCAGCTTACGGGAGCTCAAGTTAAATTCAAAGGAACTCTAAGAAAGGGGATCAAAAATATTTATATGTACTCGTAGTTCGGAAAGGACCGCTTGCACACAAGGATTATAATAATTTAAAAAAAAAGATTTCAAAATGGAATTTGCACACAGGGAATTTGATAGTAAAAAAAACAGTGGCACTCTGGGAGTGCCAATAGAAGTGAAAACTTCAACAATTACGCGTGTGTTTTTTTAATCGTCAGGAAATGTTTTATTGTGCAGGAAATACTTTTAAATGTAGTGTTTTTTTATTCATTATTATAAACTATTACTACCAAAATTATATTACAATTTTCATAGTAATATAATCTATATATAAAAGACGTTCTCTGTGTGTATGTCCTTTATACAAATCTTTAATTTTTGACCGATTTGCACGAAACTTCATGTATATAGGCTTTAGAACGTGGAATAGATCCCTGTCTGCTTTAAAAAATTATCAGACCACTATTTATCCCTTTTTTCTACCACTTCCATAATTTAACATTATAGAAATATCTCTTTTTAAATCTTTTTAATTCAAACGTTTCTTTCCTGTTGCCAAACCCTAAAAAATGACACAATAATGTGAAAAAAATAAGGATAACGCGTGTATTTTGTTTCTATTTGCCAATAAAAATTCAGATTTTCTTGCTATATTTTTGCGTGTTTGATAATGACGTCATTCTAAACAGAAAATTTACATTTTTTTGTATATAAAATAAAAACTTTAACTATAAGAGCGGGAAAAATAACGTAGCACCTCAATTTGAATGTTTTTTTTTAAATTAAAACATCTATTTTAATACAAACTATCAAATTTCATGAAAACAATTTAAAAAAAAGAAAAAAAAGGCTAGATATGACGTCACATTCTATCAAATCTTTTCAACGCGTAATCAAACTCATTGTAAACGTATGGCTCGTATATTTTGCTTACTACTTCGATCATATACTACAGCCATATCTTATAGCTATACATTATCGCTAAGTGTTGTATTGGTTTAGATTCAGTGCTAACATTTTCTGCGATTTATAGCAAAAAGAGAGCGGTTATTTACATTTTCAAAAAAATTCTTGACAGATGTCTTGATTTAAAATTTATGGAAAATGACACCATTTCATCTTATCATTGTAGATTTAATTTCAATAAATTTTCAAATTTTCCAAATAAAGTTTTAATAACTACTACCTGATTTGGATGTATTTTTTTCCATTTTCCTCCTTATTGTGAAGATATTGTATACTTCTGTTACGCGCGCCAAAGAAAACATGTATTTTAATTTTAAAAGTTAAAAAAATTACTACAATGTGTCAAAAGAACATCCTTTTTCTGAATTTAAATTTCGTGAGTTCCAAAATTAAAACTAAAAATGTGAGTTTTTTCATAAACGTCAGATTACGGCTGTTCATAAAGTTAAGGCTGTTCTCAAATCCAAAGGAGCTATTTTCTGATATATTTTTTAATTAATTTTTGTTCGGAAACGCATGAAATTGACAGGAGTTCTTATTTAGAAACTATGTAATCGAAAGATAGTTTCCATATGTTGGTAAAGGTATAAGATCTTTCAGTTGGTGTTTTGAACTGAATTTCGGATGCAACAGTGCAATAAAGGATAAAAACCGGCCGTCACGCAACCACAATTGCTCATAACTCGATAAGTAATTTATTTATGAAAAAAGGAAAAACTCATTTCAATTCCAAATCCCTTTAATAGTCAGGACTACAAATTTTAAGCCTCTGCGTTTAATGAATCAGAAAATGTGTCAGAAAGTTTCCCGTTGTTGAGAAGGGAACTGGAGAAGCACCTTAAGCATTATTGCAGGTTAGTATTTTGTAATCATGTTGCATGCCAGATAGTCGCTTAAAACATATGTCATTCTATATTGTTTTAAACAAAGGTGCATGCCATAATAGGTGTCAGGCACACTCATTAAAATAAGAATACCCTAGCGCACAGCCCCATTACTGAAGATAAACCCTTCAATATACTTAGAGATAAAAATAGTTCTGCATTTTTCATTCAGCTAATAAGACTAATCCTTCATAATTGAGTTCACATGATTATATAACTTTCCCCTATATAATTCTATGACTAAGCAACGGAAAGCAATATGTTACGCACTAAAATCTTCCCTAAATAACTAATAGTGCAAGTCGCATGGAAATCCGTTCTGAAGAATTCAAGTTATATGCATCCGGAACGAAATTTCCAGTTGAATTTTATATACCTATCAGGTTATTTTGAGTAGTTTGATTTGATATCTGTTGAATTAGTGTTTTATTTTATTTTATTTTTGGCGTTTTAATTTCGTTTGTCAATTTAGTTATTGAATATTACGCGAAAGCAAACAAATTCTGAATTATTTGCAATGTTTTTGAACAATTGAATTAATATTTTGTATTTGGGTTGCAAGCATATTTAAGAAATATGCATGCTTAAAAATTATTTTAAAACCCATAAAAAATTCGTAAATTGAGATAAACATTACAAACAAATATTACTGAAAGTACTTTTGTTTTCTATAATACGTTGGAACAATCGAATGTACAATGTTTAGACGTTAAACTGCAGTAAAAGGAAAATTTGTTGTGTTAGGTTGTTGCCACCAAAAATATGATACCAGCGTTACTCATAGACATGTCTTTTCTTTATACTATTGCATTAAGTGTAAACAGGTTCATCTTTCGTAATCGGGTTGCACTCAACTTTGAAAATATCCATGCTTAAAAATTACTTTAAAATCCATTAAAATCAGAAAACTAAGGTACAATTTTCAAACAAATTTCATTTGAGAGAACTTTTTTCTATTCGACATTGTAAAAAATGAAATTGTGTGGTGTTTAAAAGTTAGGAAAATTGCAGTAAAGGCACATTTTATGGGTTACAAATTTGTGGGTAACAATTTATGGACACTGACATAGTGTTTTTACTTTATAATGTAGATAATACCATACAAACGAGAATTTCACTTAGTGCTGCGGGATTTGGAGGATTTTTTTTTTTTTTCGTATTATCAGGAAAATCACATATTATTCTCTTACAGCCGCCAAAGAAAACGTGCATTCTGTTATTAAAGCTCGGGGATTTTACTATGGTTCCAAAACAATAACGCCATGTTTTTTGATCGTGTTTATAACGATTTGTGGATGGGAATGAACAAATTTCAGTTATTGTGATTGCCGTATTATTTCGTTTTAATTTATTTTACCTGGAAGGTTTCTTATAATTGACATTAGCGAAGCCGGGTAGTTCTGCTAGTTTAACTATAAATTACATATAAATAAACATTAATAATTTGTAATATATATTATTATATTAAATTAGATTATTAAATTATACATGTACATATAAATAAACAAATTTTCGTACAAAAATTCTCGTATTGCATTTAAAGATTTATCCGGTGAAATATAAACGGCAACCATTACAATTCAATACTATCCAAATATTGAAATCCATACTCCAATTCAATACTATCCAAAAGTATTTTTATTAATGAATACAATACCACAACTATATTACGCTTGGCGCGCTAGTGTCTATGTGCCAAAATGCTAGCATGTCGGTTACGTAACAGTGTCTCCAAATCAGTGGTTTTTCTCCATCTCAAAAAAAGCTCAACGCGCGTAAAGAAGTTTTCGAAAACTGATAATGTGTGTGTGTGTGTGTGTTCCTGCGTGAACGCCGGGAGAAAAAGGGAGTTTTAGCTTCGTTCTTCTTTTGCGGATTGAGCTGAAGGGGGAAAAGTTCCTGTCATTCACCGCTTGGCGCGCTAGTGTCTATATGCCAAAATGCTAGCATGTCGGTTACGTAACAGTGTCTCCAAATCAGTGGTTTTTCTCCATCTCAAAAAAAGTTAAACGCACCTAAAGAAGTTTTCACTTCAAAAATTCAGATTTATGAATTAAAATAAATTCTTACCAAGCTACATTTTTATCGCTTAGTCATTCTGCCTTTATTGGTTTTGTGAAAAATTTTAAGCGCGTCATCTTTAAGAAAAGGTTATTTCAAAATCGGTGTTTTGTCTTTAAATTTATTTGGTCGAATTATAATTCGAACAATAATTCTATAGATATATGCAAAAAAATTAAATACGTTTTTGTTCAGCCTCCTTGGTTCAATATTAATAATTTAAAAAAACTACGATCTAATATTTGAAGGTGACAATTTGTCGGCAGACGAATTTTTCAAAATTAGAATAGGTTGGTTCGTGAAAATGAATGTGCAAAATTATGTTTCATTCCTTAGTTTTTATTAGCTCACAGGCTATCAACACCTGAGAGCTAATGTGCCCGCAGGTTCTGTATGTATGTATGTACGTAACGCAAAAACTCTTGATATTAATATCCGATTTGCTTCAAATTTTGTAAATAGGTTCATTCTGATAAGGCGCTTCCCTGATTAGTTTGGTGGTTCATAGGGTAAGTATAAAGGTGAGTACGGGTGCTGATACGTCTTAATTTAGATAAGTGGGTTTTTTCCTACAGAATTATCCGACTTGCTTCAAATTTGGTATACCGGTTTATTCTGATAAGACGCTTCCCTGATTTGATTTGGAGATTCATTGGTTAAAAAGGGAAGAAATGGGGGAGCTAATCCCCCCTTAATTTAGATAAATGGGGTTTTTTGTCGATTTCTTTATTTTCTGAGGGCATTATTCTTTGATATAAGAGTATAATATACAATTAGTGTAAATAGCCTCTGAGTTCAATATCATCAGTTTAACTGGGCACTTTTCTTTTTATTTCTTAGCGCTTCATTATATTTCATGCTATAAAAATTTCAAAGAGTAAAAAAGAGCAAAAGCAAAGCAGAAAATGTAAAATAGAACGAGGAATTATTTTAAAAATACCCTCAACATATTTTTCTTCTGCAATCTTCATTCATTTCAAGAAAAAGGGTTACCTTTCACTTTTTTTTCTATTTTGAGTTTGGTTATAGCTTTTTAAAACTTTTACCATTAATTTAAAAACTGCCTAAGACTCCTAATATGTAAAATGATTTGCAGTTTTCAAACAAATTATATCTCGAAGTACACACTTCCATATTCGACGGTGTAAAGCTTGAAATTTTTCGATTACATAGATGTTAAGTTTTTGTTTTATTTATTTTATTTTATTATTAATTTTATAATTTCGTTATGGAATATTAGCCTGAGACATTTGTATTGTTGAAACTATTTAAATTGCTTTAAGTTATAATGGGTTATTATTCTTACATAATAGAGCCTGCACGGGATAGATTTTTAAAAAATCATGCTTGAAAATTAATTTAAATGCCATAAAAAATGAGTAAATTGAGATACTTTAAATAAATAAATAAATTGCATTTGGAAGTAGTACATTTTTTCCCTATACGACGGTGTAAAAATTGTAAAAGTACGATGTTTATAAGTTTAAAATATTGCTGTAGTCAAAAATTGCAAAACCGAAAATTCATCTTTAAGTGCTGCCTTTCCCAAAATGACGTCAGCGTTACGCGCAGTTACATTTTCCTTTTTAATGTCGATAGTTATTTTCTTTTTTGTTTTATAAAAATCCTGTTCCTGTCTTCACGGATATGCAGGGTGTCTATAATTAAACGATCCTTCTTTAACCCTTTCGAGGGCGGTGTCCTTAAAAAAGGACACCTTATTTTAATTCCAAACCTGGCAAACAGCACCAAGAATATTTAATTAAAATTTTCCTTTTATAATGTACTTGAAAATCAGCTAGATGAACGTTTATAAATATTAGTTTCGTTTATAAATATTCGTTTATAAATTCTGGTATCAGTCCATTATTTCACCAGTTTATAAAGAGAATTACTCCGTGCCGGAAAGGGTTAAAGTTGTCTGCAGACGAAACTATCGTTCATAAAGCTGTGAAATTTTGTGAAAGACATGATAAAAGGATGTGAATTTGTTTAAGCGTAAAAAAATAGTTCCAAATTTTGCCACCGGAGGGCATTTATTAATGAATTACACATTTAGCATGGATTTACGATAGTTTAGAAATTTTATTTATTAAATTTACATGATCTTAAAGACTGCGTTTCCCGACATGTACATAACATTTCCCAGAACACAATGCGGTCAGCTGTGGAACATGCGATCTTACGATTCCAGATGGTATCTGAAAATAATGACCGTCATATGGAACATGTTTGGTTGTAATAAAATTTTTAAACTACAGTAAATGCATGCTAAATGTGTAATTCATTAAAAAACGCCCTCTGGTGGCGAAATTTGGAACTATTTTTTACGTTTAAACAAATTCACATCTTTTTATCATGTCTTTCACAAAATTTCACAAATATATGATACATTAAAAAACGCCCTCTGGTGACGAAATTTTGAAATAATAATTTTTTCGCTCAATCAAATTCCTATACCTTTATTGTGTTCTCCACAAAATTTTACAATACTAGGGGGCTCGGCCCCCTACGAGCTACGGCTTTAAAAAGATTTCGAAAGATTGAATTATAATTTAAAAAACAGTGGTGATCTCCCTATAAACGGATTTCTATTCATTTCTCTTTGATTGGGAAATTTTAACGCCAAATCCTCTGCGGTACGACTTGATTATCCAGTCGACCAATTTCTCCAAACTATATAAATCGCCAAACCACGCGCCAAATTAGACAAATTGACATAATTTTTATTTTAAATAACGAAAGAACAAATAAATTAGTACAACATTAATAAAAATACAAATAAAACGTCGAAATAAAAATAACTTGATGACGGAGACACGTGTAACAACATTTCAAAATAAGCTAATATAGAAGGAATTAAGTAAACAGAGTCTAGTCTCCTGGTATTTTTAACAAAGCGAAAAGAAAGTTCTTTTAAATGAGACATTTTAAATTAATCGTTTTTAATCTGGCGTAATTTTGACCAAGCTATTCTTTCTCTTTTTAATATTCACATGAAAATATTTTTGTTAGAAATGAAATATTGTTTGCGCTTTCCTAACAAAAATAGTTGAAAAGATCCTCTCAAAATATCAAGTAAATGTCTCGCGCAATTCTTAAATTTAAACTGTTTTGCAATATTATTTCGTGTTCATTTTATGTAATAACTGTAATGTGACGTAAATATAACGTAATTTCTCCTATTTAAGACTTCTAACGCATGTTAATGAATTTATTATTTTACAAATTCCTTTCTCTCTTAAAATCACGTGTAAATATAGTTTTATGAAGTAATTTTCAATAAGTTCCTGCTTTTTATACGTAATTATTTAATTCTAATTTGAAAGTTTTTTTCCTATTTATAATAGTCACGTGTAAATAATTTTTTTATTTGAAGCAAACATTATTGTTTGCGCTGTTTATACAGTTGGGAACAGTTTAAATTAATACCATTTTCTAAAATAATGTAAAAAATATCTCTAAAAATGCTGAAAATTTGAATTTGAAATAGAAATAAAACCTCCAAAAAATGAGCCAAAATAAAAAAATTAATGCAATTTGCACACCGGCAAATTCTAACGCATAAAATGATCTAAAAATTATTAAATTACGATCTACAGTTTTTGCTCCTATAAAACTTTTTTAATGGAACGACTTTGTCCAAATTTAGCCTTAAATATCTCTTAAAATAATTCTTCGATTTGAAAACTGTCTGCATCAGCGTGTTTATCGAACATTTCTCTATAATACCACCGACTTTCATATTTTTGTAGGCAATATTTTTCTTAATATTAACGAAGAAAGACCTCCTGTCTCAAAAAATTCAAAACCGACGGCGGCGGTGACAGCGGTAGTTACTTTTTTTTAGAATAGAGAGAGAGAGATTCTGAACAATAGTTTCGCCTGTAGACAACTTTAAAATAGGCTTGTTTAATTATGGACATCCTGTATAAAAACATGCTAGTTTCTCTCGAAAGAAAGGTGGCGGAGTTGAATAGTGTGTAAGAAAATAACATCCCAAAAGCTCTCCCTCCGGGTCTTGCTTTCGTTAAACACACCATGTGCTAATTCTTTCACTATGGAGTTTTCTGTCGGAAATTTGTAGTACACTTTTGGTCGGGTGACAAAACCTATTTCTATTAGTTTATGTACTACTTCTAAATGCCACATAATTTCAATTTTTATATCTTCGAATAGGGAACAAAGTGTACTTTCTGGTGAAATTTGTTTGAAAACTGTAGCTCAATGAGATAACTTTTTATAGTTTTTTAATTTTTCAAGCATGATATTTTTTTTTCTATCTCAATAATAGGGTTATTTCAATTTGCTACAATAGTGTGAAGTAACTAGTGCAAAGTTACTGGAATTGAAATTGGCATTTGATTGCCTAGAACAAGTTACAATGAATGAAAAATAGACGTAAGTTAAGATTAAGCATAAATACTACATTTTGGCAAACTCAAATCCATCAACGAAAAGACTTTTTTTGGTTTAAGTTGAAAGTAAAATTAGTATAAAATTATGTATGGAAAAATCACTTGAAAACATCAAATTATGTTAATATTTGCTGAAAGTGAAAAAAAAAAAAATACGTTTACGAGGCAAATAAATACATTTATTTATTCAGATCGACGCGTTTCATCGCTCAGACGGCGACATTCTCAAGATATATAATGATACAAATATTACTGCAAAAAAAAAAAAAAATTAATTGAAAACTGGTAAACAAAAATCACGCGATCTCATGCATAAGGAAATCTACTGCAATATTAAAAATGGATGTTTGTGAACGTGAATTATCTTATACTATTGTTTCTTATTCTGCAGGTCATCTCTTTCCAAATTTTAGGTAGCTCCATGGAGGCTGAATCATTGCATATATTCTCACTGCGTAAAAACATCTCTATCTGTTCTCGGATAATGGATGATAAATAAAATCTTGATGGATAAATTATTTTACTATTTTTAAAATACAAATTTTAGGTAGCTTCATAAAATAATAGAATAATTTATGTATCAAGATTTTGTTTGCCATACATTATCCGAGAATCAATGGAGATCTTTTTACGCAGTGTGATTATATGCAATGATTCAGCCTCCATTGAACTAACTAAAATTAGGAAAGAAATGCTCTGCAGAATAAGAAACAATACTATAAAATAATTCACGTTCACAAACATCCACTTTTAATATTGCAGTGGATTTCATTATGCATGAGATGGCGTGATTTTTGTTTACCAGTTTTCAATTTAAAACTTTTTTGCGGAAATACTTGTATCATTATAGATCTTGAGAATGTCGCCGTCTGGGTGATGAAACATGTCGATCTGAATAAATAAATGTATTTATTTGCCTCGTAAACGTATTTTTTCTTTTCACTTTCAGCAAATATTAACTTAATTTGAAGTAAAATTACAGTCAAACCTCGTTATCCCGACACTCTAATAGCCAGAAAAATGTGTCTTCATAAGCGGAGTGTCACGGTAACCGGAGTTAAAAAATATATATATATTATAAAGGACAAACATATCTGTGCGTAACGCATACGTCATTTTGCGAATGGCAACACTTTGAAATTTGAAATGAAATTTTGGTTTTGTAATTTTCTCTACTGCAAATTTTTATACTTCTAAACATCGCACAGTTTAAATTTTTACACCGCCGTATAACGAAAAAAATTCTCTTTTAAATGCAATTTGTTTGAAAGCTGTATCTCATTTTAATTTTAAGATATTAATTTTTTTATAGTTTTTATTACTATTTTTGTAATCGTGGCAGCTGAAGTACTCCATTTCTGTTGAAACTAAAGGGGGGAAAATGAAAATAGTAGATTGCTGTATATTTTTGTTGCCATTTTCTCATAAAAACCGAAAAAAATTTAAATTAAAATACGTGCTATGTCAAGAATATCGTCTGTTATAAAACCCAGTGAGTTCTGGCTTTATTTCGTTATTATTTGTCAATTAAATGATTTTGCCGTGCCAGCTCCAGTGCGAAATATTAATAAACAATTTGCACATAAAAAAAAGTTCAGAATTTCTCTCCTGCTAATTTTCTACAAAGAAATTAAAGCCTCATCAATAAATAAATAAAAGAATAATATATAAAAAAGCACGAATTTAACATATATGTAGTCGAACAATTTAAATTTTTAGAGCCGAATTGGGAAAAATATGTGCTTTTAAATGTAATTTGTATGAAATAGTGTTGCTAGGCAACTGTTAAAGTAAAAGAGAAAAAATAATCTATATATTGAAAACACAAGATAGCTTTTTTAGACATCTTCCTTGAACTTTCTACTGTACCAATTTTGCTAATAATTCTTTTTTAAATGAAAGCTGTTCATTTGTAGATGTCCTCGCACTAGCTATTTTTGTAAATATTTTCACTTTTATATTTTTAATTTAATTTGAAAAGATTTTTTGAAATTTTATCAAAATGGTAGCAATCGTATTATTTCCACTGTTGCAGAAAAAAAGAAATATTGGGGTTTATTTATCCTTATTAATGCCATTTACTCATTACAATTAAAAATAACTTTATTTTAAGTCTGAACAGAAAATGACGTCGCTATTTAAAAAACATTTTCGCTCATAAAGCTAATGTTACAATATATTTTCATTCGGCTGATACCGAATTTGAGACACTTGGCGTAAAGCTTCAGTAAGTGCCATATTTAAAAGAAAACAATCCTTTTCTTTGATAAAACTATATATTTTTACACGAATACATCTAAAAGACATCAGTTTCTGGAATTTGTACTTCGCGGTACTGAAATTAGACCCTCAAGCCAAAAGAATACATTTTCACATGCAAAGTTTTAGCTGACAAACGGAACTTCACGTTTGAAAATCTATCTAAAGGAAATATATGTCCGTGCGTACGGCTGGCGTAATTTTGAGAATGGCAACGCTTGACGATTAAATGTCGGATTTGCAATCTTTGCTACTGCAATTTTTTGAATTTCTAAACATCGCGCATCTTCAATTTTTACACCCGTTATAAAGGGGGGGGGGAATTTACTTTCAAATGCAATTTTCTTGAAAACATTATCTTAATTGATTTATTTATTATGTCTTTTTAAATAATTTTCAAGAATAATGTTTTTTAATCTATATCCACTGCGTACAGGCTCCATTACGGAATAAGCCATTTGCACTTAAAATAATATAAATAATTCAGCATTTGTCCCTGACTAATTTTTTATAGCGAAATTAAAACTTCATCAATCAATATTAAAAAATGACTGTCCATTTGTATTTCACAGCTGTTCCTCCTAGAATATGGAATGTTGTGTGATCAAATTAACGCCAGTTATCCGCATGGGTTCGAGGATCTTAAATGTGGTCATAGAATTTTAAAATTTGTTTAGTTTTCGAGATATAAATTTTTACGTTATTTTTGATGACATTTCTGTAATGATGGAAACTAAAATTGCTCCATTTTTGTGGATAAAAGAGAGAAAAGGGAAAATGACAAGGATTATTAGGTATCATTGTTTGAAATCATTTTTAAATTGAAATTAACGTATATTTGAATAAATAGTAAAAAAATGATTGTAGTTTTCAAGAAAATTTCACGAAATACGAACTCACACATATTCAAGCTTCAGGAATCCGTTTATTTTAGAAACACAAATTCGACTCTCGACTGGAACATTGAGATAAATTCTGCTGACGTCAAAAGAAAAAAAAAAACATCGTACGTTATTTTCATTTAATTTAAAGTCGTAAAGTAGATTTTCAACCATTGCCTTAATAAAACATTTCAGAAGCGGACGTTAAAAATGCGAAAAAGCGAGAAGAAAAAAGAGAAATGTTTTAGCGAGAAAAAAAAAGAGAAAAATTTTAGCGAGAAAAAAAAATAATTCTTTAAATATTTATTTTAATTCATAAATATAAAATGCTTCTGAATAAATTCGTCCAAACAAATTCATTTTTGTATAAGTTGACCCAAATGACATCATTTCTACGAACTCCGAAATTCGAAGCAAAATCTTGGAAGAGCGAAAAGCTCTAGGCAAATAAAGTTATAGAATATGTGCATTTTTATTGGGAAAGTTTTGACTTAAATTGTAAATATAACTTATTATTTGAAATATTGTATTTAATAAAATTAATATTGCAATGGCTTTCTAAATTTATAATAAAGTTAAGATTTCATTTTTAGCAAAAAGATCGATTGTCTCATGCAATTCAAAAGCAACACAACGGGTTGCTACGCAACTAGTGTTTATAAAAAGCTGTATCTTTAATTAATTTAAGAAAGATTTAAATTCATAACTGTTCTTGCAGTTTTAAGCAGTAAAACATTATTATTATTAAACAAAATAAACACAAAACAAAATTAAAAAGAATAAAAATCAGATTTATGATGACTTGATTTTTATTGTTACATAAAATATTGATAAATTAAGGTTTGCTTATCCCTAGATGTGCTTTCTACAATTATTTTTTCAATATTATATAATGAATTGTGATCAATATTTGTTGTTTTAGAAGTGGATGTTAGATAATTTCTGATCGTTTCAATACAATTGAATGCTTCGGTTTTAGCTGGATGAAAATCGGCGTATAACCACAAGAAAGCACCGCCTGACAAGAACAAAAAGACCACGAGTAGACTGATACATCTATCTGGAGCTTAAGTGGGTCATTCATAGTGTCTGGGTTTATTTATTCAGATAAAGGATTAAAGTAAAATTTCTAATTTATCTCAATGGGTAGTTTAGACACTGTGAAAAGTTTGGCGAAGACATTTCTTGCCGCTTAATTTCCGTGTTTATAAGATGGATTAGGAAAAATGGAAAATTTTCATAAACCGACGGGAAATCCGGAGTTGAAAATTATTCAACGGCGTAAAATCGAGAGTTTATTTGCATTAAAATCATATAGAGAGAATCGGGACTCTTGAAAAACTGGCGTGAAAACCGAGTGTTGGGATAACGAGGCTCGACTGTAGTATCAAATTTAATTTGGGTTTTTTTATATAAATTTTAATTGTGGTATTTCTTTATAAATACACTAATTTCATATTTTTTTCCCTTGTATTTCAGCGAAAATATTTTACAGAGTGGTTGAAGAGACTCGGAGAATACTGGGCTGTAAGTATTTATATTTTTTGCTTTTAATAATTTTTAAAGCATTAAATTAAAATCATTAGAATATTATCTCTTATTGCGTATCATGATAGCATTAATCAATAAAATTTACGCTTAAACTAAAATAGGACAGATCACACAAAAGTCTTATTAGCACCCGATTATTCCAGGCAACAATTAAAGTGTCGTCACTAAATAATAACGTTACGTTACATAAGCCAGCCGTAAAACGAAGCAGATGTATCACTGTACGTCTAAATACTGATAATCTCTACTGCAATTTTTTAACTTTTAAGCATCGCAATTTGTTTGAAAACTGCATCTCAATTTATTTTTGAGATATTAATTTTTTTGTAATTTTTAATGCCATTTCTATAATGGTGGCAACATAAGTACTGCATTTCTGTAGAAAGTAAAGGGAAAATAGTAGATTACTATATCTTTTACTTGCCATTTTCTCATAACAACTGAAAAAAAAAAATTGTAATTAAAACACGTGTTATTTTGAGAAAATATAAATGAATGATTTCTAATAAAACATGGAGCTATTATAAACTATAACCGATTTTTTTCGTCGAGTTTACGACATCGCTTTTTTCTGGGTTTGAGTATTATTCCGTGATAGTGACGCCATATGCATACTTTTCTATAGGTATTGTTTAAGATTGGATCGTTAATGTAGAATTGTGGTCGCGGATGCAAATGACGTAATTTTATATAAAATAAAAGAGTGTATTTTAAGTCTCAAAACTGAAATATGTTTCGTTGAACTGCATCATTTACACTCTAGTGGCTTTGAAATTTTTCACAAGTGGAAATGCTTCACTTTTGAAAAAAATGCAATAGAAATCTTGCACTGATAAAGCGCAAAGTTATACAGAAAAATTAGAGTGTCTTTCTAGAAGTGATCTTTCCAGTGACCTTTAAGTTAAAACATGGCGCGAAATTTCCGCTCGCCAGCTCGCCAATGGCGAGCAAATATTTAAGGTTGGCGAGTGAGTTTTGTCTTTTAAAATGTTGTGTTTTAAATCAAACTGTATACGCTCAGAATATCGTGCCTCAATCCAGCGACATACGGATCTATAGATCTTTTGTGTTTAGCTGAGAAATGCGGAAAAGTATGGCAATGAAAAACAATGAAAGTATTTTATCCATTTATTGCTGAAACTATGAAGTTAGATTTAGTGGAAAGTAAAAAAGTAGTGGATTTAGTAAAAAAGTGTACATATATCAGCATTCTGGTTGATGGTACCACAGATAGATCAGATGTTGAATATGCAAAAGTGCACGTTCGATACGTGGATGCAAGAGATAATCATATCAAAGACGACATTTTAGGGGCAGTAGAGCTGCCAAATTCTACTTCACCCAGTTATTTTCACAGCGATAACTGATTTTATAGAGAAGAATACAGGTCCAAATGAATATAGAAACAGGTGTTATATTTTAGGCTTGGGTACTGATGGTTCTCCAAATATGGTTGGATACAAATCAGGACTGGCTATTAAAACGAAATCTATCTGTGCTAAATTTGTTAAATTGATAAACATTCACTGCCTTGCACACCATTTGTAGTTGGCTGTTTTGGATGCATGTTGTGAAGTTGAATATTTGAAAACATTTGATACAGTGGTTAGGAGTATTTTTAAATTTTACCCAGCTAAAAGACCTCATATGTTAAAAGAAACAGGAGAAATTCTAGGAGAAAGAATTCTGAAATTGAGTGATATTCACACTATTAGATGATTATCCATCAAAGAAAGTGCTGTGAAAGCTCTTTTGTAAGCCATCTCAAACAGGGTGCCCACGGAAAAAACAATGATAGTGCTAAAGCTAAGTGTTTGCTGAAAAGATTGAAGGATTATAAATTTCTTTAAGTTCTGTAATTCCTAAAGGATTTCTACGGGAAATTGAACCCTTTAAGTGTGGCATTAAAAAACAAGGAGCTTGGCATTTCATCTGGAAATAAAAATTGTACATTGCATCTCAGTTCTGACAGATCTCGAATCTAGTGTTGGAACACGAGTTTTTGGACCAACTATCCATCTCAGAGATAATCAAGGTTGTAAATATTAAAAAGGTTGCGAAATATTAAAAATGGGGAGCGATAATTTCAGACTTTCAGAGTTAGATTAATTAAACACGCAAAGATACATTACACAAAGACTGTAATCTAAATCTATGTCAACAGATGTTTTAACGTCTCTGCATGTTTTTGACACTTTGGGTGGGCATCCCAAAGAAAAAAGTCTTGAATTTGAGTTAGAAGAAATAAGAAGGCTCCTCATATATTTGAACACAACTCCCTTTAATGAAAAAGTGGATATTGCATTGGCAGAATGGGCAGAATTCAAGTTTGTGTTCCCTTCAATAACACTGAAAGATATGCTAAAGAAGTTTCACAGTAAAAAGTACTCAGCAAGATTCCACAATACGCTCCAAATTCTAACAATTTACGCTGTTCTACCAGTGAGCGGTTCCTTCGTGCAAGCGGCTTCAGCGTCACAACAGATTCAAAACTGCATACAGGAACTCTCTGAAGACTGAGACACTGGATGATTTACCCAGAATTTCTATTAATGGAGCTATGAATGTAATATTTTCCTGATTTAACGGACAGCTTCTTCTAACAATGGTCAATTTAAATTCAGTTTGTCATAAATAGTTCATTTTCTGGGCAAGTGTGGTGACCGACGTTGTTGTCTGAATGAATGTAAAATAATGGCGAGCAAAAGTTTTAGTCTGGCGAGCACCTTTTGAACTGAAATTTCATGCCCAGGGTTAAAATAATATTTGTTTGAGAGTTACACTAACCAATATAAGATGAATTTCTTATTGTAACTACCGGGTGTCCCAAAAAGGACTGACTGATTTTAAAATTCAATAACTTGCAAACGGTGACAGATATTTAAAAAATTCTTGCAGGAGGGTTATGCATAAGGTCAAAAGTTTTTTTACAGTGATTTTCAATTTTAGTTCGAATTACAAACAATAGATGGCGCTGCGATCAAGAGACGCTGAATTCAGGCTCGATTTTTGGTACTTCGTGGCCCGGATAATACATTTCAATCTCCTTTTTCAGCATGGAACAAGAGAAAGGACCAGAAATCGAGCCTGTATTTAGCGACTATTGCTTACAGCGCCATCTATTGTTTGTAATTCTTGTTGACCAATTAAAACATTGGCCAAACAGAGTTGCTGTGGTTAATGTGGAAGACTTAAGACACCAGCTCTAAAACAAATTCATTTTATTTGAAGCAAGATGATATGATATACAATATAACAGCTGTACTTCGCCGTCAAATCATAATATAAAAATAAACTAATATCTAATGATTCTACATTATGACAAGTTATACAAACGTACAAAAATTCACGAAGCTACTAATCCAAAATCCGTCCAGACCTTTATACACCCGGTAACAGCAATTGTTTTGCATAAAAATTGTTGCCAATCGATAGATACAAACTTACTCAGAATACATCCGAAACTCCGATCATACGAACGCAACTTAAACGCCATTGGCTGCAAACTATGACGTCACAAGTCAGCCGTTCACGGCGAAAGATGAGATACCGAAATCACTGTTACTGACAGTTGCTCAGTAACGGCACTTGCCTCAAAAGCTAATACGCATGAATGAAAATGCCGGTCGTTTCGGATGTAAACAAGAACAAGAGAGGGTGAAAAATAAACGTGCATCAATAGGAAGTAAATACTTTAAAGCTTTATCATTCAAGTTAAACTTTACTGAATGTTTAAATAAACAATTGATGCATAACAATCGGCCTCCTTTTTCACCATCTCTTGAGCTTTACAAAAATATGGAAAAGTTACAAAAAATTACAAATACATGAAATATTCAAAAAGTTCAGAAATGTAAAACTTCAAAAAGTTCAACAACAAAAAGGTTACACTTTAAATTCAAAAACAACAATCTGATCAATGTCAGGTCATATAAGACTTTATTGGCAAGGCATTGACCAGAGTGAAGAACATTGTAATGAAAAACTATAACCCCCCAATAAAAACTTTAAATATCGAAAATACTTTTACAAAATTTCAATAACTGCTCTTTAATCTGTGGCTTTGTGAAGCTGTCTGCAAGATTAAATTTACTAGCAATATATCTAAGTTTAAAAACTTTATCAAAAACTAGATTTCTAAGAAAAAGATACTTTATATGAATATGTTTGGTTTTCTGATTTTCAAAAGGAGAATTAGAAAAGGCTATTGCAGCTTGGTTATCACAGAACAGAGTACAATCCCTCAAGTTAAAGTTAAGCACCTCATTTAGCAAAACATTTTTGACCCAAATTAATTCTTTTGCAGCTTCAGTTAAACTGACATATTCAGCTTCCATGGTAGAAAGACTTATACATTTTTGTTTAAAAGTCTTCCATGATATGGGCGTTTCATCCAGAAACAAAATATACCCACCCATAGAAACACGATCGTCTCTGTTTGCTGCAAAATCTGAATCTGAATAACATGAAAGATTTAATTGACTGACTCTGGATAACTCAAGTTTATATTCTTTAGTATATTTTAAATAACCTAACAATTTTAATAAACTATTCCAGTGAGTAATTCCAGGATTTGATTGAAATTGGGATAATAAATTAACTGCATACATTATATCAGGTCTAGTTCTCCCAGCTATAAAAGACAAACATCCTATAAGATTTCTGTATGGAAACCTAGACATAATTTCTATTTCTTCCTTAGTGGAAGGTGAATCTTGCTTTGACAAAACCAAGCCCTTGGGAATAGGTACAGAGCTTACAGGAAATTTAAATTCTGCAAACATTTCACAAACGTTCTCAATATACGAGGTTTGGTGAATGTACAGGTGATTTCCTATCTCTTCAAACTCTATGCCCAATAGCTTTCTGGTTGTCCCCATAATTTTTAAATTAAAATGTTTTTGCAGCAAATTTAACCCATAATCCAAATCATCTTGAGTTTTACCAAAAAGAACCATATCGTCAACATAAAGTAAAAGAATCAATCTGGACTGAAACATGTATACACAATTACACCAATCGAGTTTATGAAAATCTAATCTGGATAAAACATCATCCACTTCAAAGAACCACTGTCTGCCAGATTGATGCAGACCATAAATGGCCTTATTCAACTTACAAACTTTATTTCTTTCTTTAATAAAACCCTCAGGTTGGTGCATGTATACAGTCTCATCCAGATTAGCATAAAGATAAGCGTTGTTGACATCTACCTGGACATTAACCCATTTTAACAGACATGAAAATATGGCAAAGAATAATCTAACTAGTGAAAAACTTATGACTGGACTGAAAACTTCCTCATAATTTTCTCCTTTAACTTGGTTGAAACCTTTTGCTACCAATCTAGCCTTATACCTAACTATTTCATTTTTCTCGTTCCTTTTTAAGGTATACACCCAACGGTTACCAAGAATCTTAGCATCTTTTGGTGGTATCACAAGATCCCATACATTACGCTCATGCATAACATTTAACTCTTGGTTCATTGCGTCCCTCCAATTTGATGCTTCAGGTGTTTTAATGGCTTGATTGTAGGTTTGAGGAATTTTAATTTCAGTTAAGTTGGCCTCACCTATATTTAAAAGATTAGTTACATTACCAGATTCTTTATTTTTACTGCTAAAATCAAACAAGTTTTTATCACATTCTATTTTATTTGTTTTACAATAATCTATTAATTCATTAAAAGATCTAATTCTAGTATTTGTTCCTTCTATGCCATAATAAATGTCCGTTTTATCCCTTCCTGTTTTACGTGTTACTGCCTTACGGGTCCATGGAATAGATCTACAAGGTTTTAAACTAAACCGCTCTGAACTCTGGTCTTGATCTGACACACTAACTCTTTCAATGTTATTCCCCAATTGAGGTGTATTCTCAGGTTCAAAAATATCTCCATCTTCTGGAAAGTCAAAAAGTGAAAAATTAAATTTTTGTTCTTTTAGTTTCGAAACGATATCTACCCCCCTTTTAGTTTCATCAAACTTAACGTTAATAGTTTCAACAACTTTATTTTCCTCTATTAACCAAATTCGGTAGCCTTTTGTTGTATGAGCATACCCACACATGATCCCTAGTTTAGCTCGCATATCAAGCTTCCTTCTGACCTGCCTGGGCACTCCAACATATGCTACACAACCAAACTTTTTAAAGTGAGAAACCGAGGGTTTTCTG
Source organism: Maratus speciosus (assembly GCA_963932465.1). Lineage (NCBI taxonomy): Eukaryota > Metazoa > Arthropoda > Arachnida > Araneae > Salticidae > Maratus > Maratus speciosus. The sequence goes on along the minus strand of OZ010786.1, from coordinate 142,537,312 downwards.
CCTGAATACATCTCAAAAGGGGTCTGTTTATTTTGTTTGTGAGAAACCCTATTCCAAGTATATGAAAAACAATGTAAGGCTTCAGCCCAAAATTTTTGACACAAGCCACTAGCATTGAGGAGAGTTTTTATACCATCAAGAGCAGTTAAATTGAAACGCTCCGCAATGCCATTCATTTCTGGGCTATACGGATTCGTTTTCTCGTGACCAATTCCCTGCTTTTCTAAAAAATTCTCAAAATCTTTGTTACAAAACTCCATGCCACCATCAGTTCTGATAGAAATTATTTTCTTATTTAAGTACCTTTCGGCCCTACTCTGGAATTTCAAAAACGTCTGAAATACATCAGACTTATTCCTGATGGTGTACACAGTAACAAAACGAGAAAAATCATCAATGATGGTAAAAAAATATCTACTCCCCCTTTGCGATGCCACTTGTAAGGGCCCGCACAAATCCATGTGTAAGAGCTCCAGAGCAGTTTTAGACCTTACTTTATTTATTGCCCTAAATGATGTTCTTTTAGATTTTGCAAGTTTACAGGAGATGCAATCCTCGGCCAACTTTGACAGCTTTGGAAGTCCTTTAACACTTTCATTTTTACATGTGTTAATTAAGTATTCATTATTTACATGGCAAAATCTTTCGTGCCATAATTCATTCAAATTAATTTTTTCAGAATGATTAGCTGAAATGTCAGCCGAGTTGCTTTCCCCTTTACACATGGAATTATAATGAGAAGGTTTTAAAAAATACAAATCATTTTTTCTAACTGCATAAAATAACCAATTCCATTCTTTGTCATATACTACAAGTTTACTTTTACTACCTACAAAATTTGCTCCTAACTTTTCAAGCTTACTGCCAGACAAGAGATTCCTTCGTAAATTTGGATTATATAAAACATTTTTTAAAATAATCTGATTAAAACTGCCATCTTTACATTTTACAAAAAAATTTACAGTACCCTTTCCCTGAACAGGACTTTCTTTTTCTCCAACAGCAAGTGACATCTGCATATTTGAAACAGGTTCAAAATCCAAAAACAAATTTTTGTTATTGCAAAAATGAGCCGTAGCAGCTGTGTCAAAGACCCAGCTACCACTTTGGCCAAAGTCAGATGAATTAGCTTCATATGGAGAAATTTTAATTAAACTAGCCTCTTGTTCAGAGAAAGTACATTTTACATTATTACATTTTACTTTATCACAATTTACTTTACTACACTTTACATTACTACATTCTACTTTATCACAATTTACTTTACTACATTTTACATTCCTACATTTTAATTCAATATTACTAGTTTCTGAAAATTTATTTTTAAATTGAGAATTTCTAGAATGAGAGCCTTTAGGTTGATAATTTTTAGATTGACCTTTAAGTTTACAATTAGCAATTAAGTGACCATAAGATTTACAACAATAACAAGGACCTATCAATTTACTTTGCTTAACATTCTTATTTTTAGAAAATTTACTTTGATTTACATAACTGTCAGATTTATAAGAAGATTTACCTGTTTTACATTCAGCTATTTCACCAGAAAAAGCAACATTATCTGCAAGGCCTCTCTTTGCTAATTTCAGGCGGTTCTCCTCTAGCAGCAACTCCGATTCAATCTTGTCTGGAACAAATTCGGTATCTGGCCAACGATAAATCGCTTGTACTGTTGATTGGAACTCCTCTGGTAAACTCCGGATCATCTGATACCCCAAATACAGAGGCTGTAATGTATGTCCAACTTCCCGAAGGCGTTCAGCAGCTTGCTTCACTCGGCAGAGGAAAAGGCCAAGATTCTCACTGGGATTATATCGGACACTAAAAAACTCATCCAGCAGATGTATCACTCGGGCTCTTGTAGTTGGTTCAAAATGATCTTTTAAAATTCTCCAGGCAGCAGCTCCACTAGTTGTACCAGCGATTAAAGGCTTAAACTCAGGCGATAAGGTCTGATAGATTATTGTATATGACCTAGCTTTTCTTAAATTCATCTCGCTTATTTCCCTCCAAGTCAACTGGTCTGTTACAGGAACTGTTTTATCATCTTTCCCTGCTTTCGGTTCCGACGATTCCCCTGTCTCTTTCACCTCACTTTCTGGATCAGGATTCTCAATGTAGTCCCATGCTCCAAAATGCATTAACAGGACTTTCACTTCTATCTTCCATGTTTCCCAATTCGTGGAGGTCAAAAGAGCAATGTTAGATAATTCCATCTTTAACACGGCCTCCGTCGAAGCAATTGTAAACACACTTCAACAATGTTGGTAAGGTTCACGAAAAAACATCCGAAGAATTGACGAAAAACATTACGAAAGTCCATGGGAGACGTCGAAAAAATTCATAACAAACGTCGCCAAAAAAAAACGTCATTCAGAAACATCTGAACTCCAGCAAAGAGGTACATCTTTTAAGAAACAGGAAAAGTTCATCAGCGCTTAGCAAAAAAAAACGTTATCTTCACTTCCACAGGGCCACTGGGCCCATAACCTGTTGACCAATTAAAACATTGGCCAAACAGAGTTGCTGTGGTTAATGTGGAAGACTTAAGACACCAGCTCTAAAACAAATTCATTTTATTTGAAGCAAGATGATATGATATACAATATAACAGCTGTACTTCGCCGTCAAATCATAATATAAAAATAAACTGATATCTAATGATTCTACATTATGACAAGTTATACAAACGTACAAAAATTCACAAAGCTACTAATCCAAAATCAGTCCAGACCTTTATACACCCGGTAACAGCAATTGTTTTGCATAAAAATTGTTGCCAATCGATAGATACAAACTTACTCAGAATACATCCGAAACTCCGATCATACGAACGCAACTTAAACGCCATTGGCTGCAAACTATGACGTCACAAGTCAGCCGTTCACGGCGAAAGATGAGATACCGAAATCACTGTTACTGACAGTTACTCAGTAACGGCACTTGCCTCAAAAGCTAATACGCATGAATGAAAATTCCGGTCGTTTCGGATGTAAACAAGAACAAGAGAGGGTGAAAAATAAACGTGCATCAATAGGAAGTAAATACTTTAAAGCTTTATCATTCAAGTTAAACTTTACTGAATGTTTAAATAAACAATTGATGCATAACAATTCTAACTAAAATCGAAAATCACTGTAATAAAACTTTTGACCTTATGCATAACCCTCCTGCAAGAATTTTTTAAATATCTGTCACCGTTTGCAAGTTATTGAATTTTAAAATCAGTCAGTCCTTTTTGGGACACCCGGTAATTTTGTAGGTTTATTATAAATTAATGAAACAGTTCCTTCTTAAAAATTTTCTTTCGTCGAAATCCAACGAGTTCCACATCGTAATATTTTTTTTTCCTCATCGAGGGTGAAACTAAATTGTAAAAAAGCAGAATTCCTGCTTGTCTATATTTCTCTCTTCTTTTTCTATCTCTAGCATAAATAATGATAAAAACTAAGGAGGCACCGAATAGAGATTTTGACGGAATACCGAATACTGAATATTCGGTATACAAGTAAACCAAATACTGAATATTTGGCCATCCGAATAGTAGTTGTTAGCCCAAATACTGAATATTCGACCGAATAATTGTATATTTCTGAATTTAAAGGTGTTAAAAAGTTAAATTTTAAAACAATTTTACATAATGTTTAAAACAAATACTTCCATTTTGATTAACAAGAAATTTTTGCAAGTAAAATTTACACTAAAAAAAATCTATGCTGTGAGTTACTTACGAAGAGAATAGTTTTAAAAAATTTTTAATTAATAAAATTTTAAATTGCATGGTTTTTTCTTTCGAATTTAAAAATCTAATGAGTTCAATTCGATGTTGAATGTAACAGTTTGAAAATATTGTATGCAAAATGTATAAAAATAAAACATCACCTAATTTTTCTACGAATTGTGTACACGATTGCAATTCGTGGAAATTTATTTCTCAAAAAATCTCATACAGAGAATTACATACAGAGAATTAATCTCATACAGAGATTAAAAAAATCTCATACAGAGTTTATTATAAATTTTAAAAACATTGTAACTACTATAACTTTAAGACACTGCAACTCAATAATTTCTTCGAGTTAATTTTCGAGAAATGATGAATGTTGAAAGACCAGTTAAATATCAGATCAGTCAGATTCCTTACACTTAAGCAACCAACACATGTTAGTCCCAGAAAGATTTTTTTTCCACCAATGTTCACAACTGCTTTTTCAAGCATTAGTCTCTATGCTCCATGAATATTTATGACATACGGCAGATTCACAAGACCGCCAACAAGTTTTGGCATTAGAAATTAGATCTTTAATTACTCAGACCACACATAGAATTTCAAAAATCGGGCCATTACCTCCATCTTACTAACTAGGGAAGGTCCCCAACTATCATATCGGGATTTTGTCGAGAGTGTCGCTGGAAAGCTCTTACCATGGGGGTCAAGGAAATGTATACGACTACCCATCCGAATGCAACTGGTGAAGAGTTATAGGTCGATGTATTTCTGTCATTTATTGATTTCTCCAGGTTACTAGCTATGCAGGAAAGATGTTCTGTATGGTAGAAAAAAGAGTTGGCGTATCACAGAGAAGATAGCGTATGCTTGGTGGAAAAACGTAACTTCCCGGATGGTATGGTAGTGCGTTTCTGAATAGAAATGGCTGAAGCACGAGTGTTTCTAACACCTGGTACACACAATAAAAAGGCTGTTTCGCAATTTTCGCAGGTGTTATTACTTAAGTTAAAGCATGCCTGTTTAATTGATCAAAAGACGAGATCCGTGTCTCTAATTAAAGCCTTTTCAAAGGCATACCGACGCATGTCATTGAAGGTGGGTGAGGAGAATTGGTTATAGGCCAACTTATGCAATTTTATTATGCTTTCTCTAGTGGTCATGTCGACATCTCCACAAACACCCTGATCAGTTTTTGAATATCCCACTATTCTCCTTATTAAGTACTTGTATTGTTGAAAGAAATAAACGTCTAACGGCTGAAGAAATTTTCTCGTGCCCGGTGGGAGAAAAACAGTCTCCACATTAAATCCAAATTTCTCAATACACAAACATAGATCCGTTTGACCATTCCAACTATCCAGCACTATGATTGTTTCCTGATCACCAACCGATTTTTTTAGTTTAACGAAGTATGCCACAGTTATTTGTTTTGTGCTCTTTACGGACTTGGAGCATGTAATGAGCAAATTTGAGGATGATATTTGTTGCACATTTTCCATAACTTTGGGACCAAATTCACCATGACATTCCTGTGTTGCAAGTAGTAAACATCCCATAAATTTTTCAGTGGCGTTAATAGACTTTTGCACGGTATAGGAATGAGTCGTATTTTTTTAATGATTACCGATGCACCCACGTCTTTAGATCCCTTCCTATCGAGAGTTCTATTAGATACAATCTCGTATTGGAAGCCAATTTGATTGGTGTTCAGAACGTTGGACAATGGACACTTCACTATTCAGTCATTTTTTTTACGTTTTCGCGAAATTTGTCGATCATAGTTTGCAAAGACACTTCCGGAAACAAATCTCTTTTTGTTACGATTTGTGTCACCTTTCAACTTGTTATTTCATATGCCTGTTTGAAATTCTTGATGAAGTGTGAGTTTGCTAGGAATCCGGGAATTCCAAGCTCCAATGATTTGTAAATGGCCCACATTCTGAGGTCCATGTCGTTAACGGTGGCTTTTAACTGTCTGCGTTGATGATAAAATTGTGACCACACGTGCACGTTGGAAATTAATTTCATTTTACTCTGCATGTTCCCACCTTTCCCTACGTATTGTGCCTACCGCTAAATGATTTTGTGGTCTTTTACCTGCCTATATATATGTTGAACAGCCTTTAGTTTATTTTTCTTTGCCTCCTTATACGTTTCTACCGCTTTCGGCATTATTTCTACGCATATTCCTACACTTCCTGTTCGCTTTTTTTTTAAGGCTCTTCTTTTTCAAAAATGGGGTCTGTATTTATTTCCAAATTACTTGTAAGTTCATTTTCGTCGATGCTGCTCTCATACAAAATATCGAGCGACCGTTTTCGATGATCTTCACTGTCTTGGGTAGTCGCTGACTAATGGCCGTCTCTTCCGTTGTTGGCTACTTTTACTTGGATTCCCCATAAATATTCTATCAGTTGAAAACTAAGGAGTTTTGCAATCTTCGCTCTGTCGGCGATAGCATTACAGCCTGAAAACTCGCCGACGACATTTTTAGAACTGGGCCTGACTTCGCATGTCACAAGGTTG